>JAHWFP010270665.1:10071-27979 GCA_023313725.1 Lithobius niger | reverse complement strand
AAGGAAAAAAATCGGCCAAAATAGCGGTTGAATGGCGAATAGACAGGTTGACTGATACGTCCAATGTTACGTTCTTACGTCATGTCTGCAATAGAAATGAATGAAAATAATTGTCTTACGTTTTGCATTTCAAGAAAATATACAGTAGGCTCTCTGCACACCGAAGCTCTGAATAAGGATTTTCTCCCTTAGAGAAAACGTGTCAAGTATTTGATTGACCACCTTCTGTTCATATGGTGTAAACACCATTGTTTGTAAGAACCTCTTTCATTACGAACTGCTCCGTACCAAGAACCCTATTTCTGTGGTCTAAAAATGATTTCACATGGTAAAAACCATCCTGATGTGGAAAAAACCCGGTGATTCGAACGGGAAATCTCTAAACATGGTAGGCCCGATAGAATATCCAGAATATATCCCACTGCTGATAAAGGAGACAGGTAGTCTCTCATCCTCGGGGTTGGCGGGATTGGCGGTCGCCAGGGGCAACAGTCTAAGGGGACATCGACAGATGCAACAAATAATTAAATATAGCCTAAAGAAGAAAAAAACGCAAGGCCTTTAAAAAAAATGTTTCTCAGGCACGCCTCCCCGCCTAAAAGCCCCCGCACGAACCTTTGTTTTCCCATATTTGCTTGCTGTGTAGCTTGGCTTGTTGTAGGAAAGTCAGAGTTTAAAATTGTTTTAAAATGTCTGTGTTATGTCCAAGAGGGCATAATACAGAGCAAGACTTACTGCAGTTTGTTTCTGAAAACATTCATGCTTTTTATTACGTATGCAGGATCTTCAGCAAAAAACATGTAGGAGATTAAATTTTTTTTTTAAAGGGAAAAAAACCGCACACCCGCTCGGAGAAATATCAATTTTTGCCCAATAAAACAACTTTCTTTTTCAAATGGCCTAACAAAAAGTGAAGGTTAGTTAGGCTGAAAGTAATATTAGTTTATTTCATTTTGACTTGCTTGCATGGTAGAATTGTGTATACTTCCTCAGTATTACCTGGTATTACCCATATTAACGTGGTGCACAGAAAATTCTTTAATTTGGAAACTTATTCAGTTCTTAACAACACGCACCAAGAGTTGAATGAAAAACACAAAAATGTTATGTTCACAATTTTCCAATGCATTGCTTCCTCCTTGGTAATGTGGGGATCTGGCGGGGGCAGTTTTTCTTTTTTGTTGGGGGGGGGGGGGGGGGCGGGAATGGCATGGGCTCTAAAGCAAATCTGCTCGCAGTACCTTGACTAGCACGTCAGACGTAGTTGTTTGTTTTATGCGAAACTGGTATTGATCTGCCGATTTACTGACTTTTACATGTTTCACACTCCATTGGCTTATTTCCAAAGAAATTACAAATGCTGGATGGTTATTAATTTGATGGGTGCGTGTAAGTATTTTCGACTTTTTTCACCCCGCCAGCAGGTAGCACTTATAAGTTGACATACTAACTGTTTAATGTATCAGATTAAGAATTTAATTGGGGCATTTAGGGCCACAGTCATCGAAGTGACAGTTCTGAAAAAAAAAAATTAAATCATAAGGTTAAATATGTGAAATTACAGCTTCTGGCCATTGTTATATTAATCCAGTGTGTCACGTCGTAGCCCCCGGTATTTGTAAGGCCGTCACAGAAACCGAGAAGCTTCAAGCGACGTAAAAGTTGCTGAAAGCGATTATGGGTATAGGGTTGAGGCATTTCGGGGTGCCATCGGTGAATTTGTAAAACTGGCGGTATTTCATCAAGGCCGGCTTGATAAAAGCTTCGTGTAGTTTAAGCCCCAGGCTAGCACATTAGCAAGCACGTAACCCTACTTATCACAAGTAACGCCATGGGAACCGTTGAGTACTAACCCACTCAACCGTTGAGCGCTCGCGCGCCTCATGGGGTGCCTTTGAAAATTGACCTATGTAACTCAGGTTGAGTAGAAATACTCTATTGCATGTACTAATCGCGTAGGTCGTGGGGGATGGCGCGTCATAACCCCCTGATCTGGCTTAATTTTAGACGTTGCCTGTACATATACATTCAAATTACGCTTCAAGCAACAAATCACGCAACGTAACAAACCATGGTTCGCCGAGCTTGGTTCCAGAGGGTAGCTGGGGGGGGGGGGGGAGGGGTAGCACTGCAAACGAATCGACTATCTACCAATCACAAACGAGATAGAAACGGGGGTGGGGGGAGGGGCGTTCCATTAATTCAGTGTGTCACGTGGGCGAGTTTGTTTTCCGATTCGATGTTGTAATCTTTATTATAATATCGGAGGTCGGCTAAAAGGAAAGCCTTAAGGAAAACCACTTCTCCGCTCCTCGCGCCCGCATTGAAAATGCACTCTCCCACTCTACGTGCATGGAAACAGGAGGCAGGCATGAGTGGCCGAACAATCACTTCTCCCCTCCTCGCGCCCGCATTACAAATGCGCTTTCCCATTCTACCTGCATTGAAAGAGGAGGCAGGCATAAGTAGGCGATCAATCCTATACAGGTCCTCGGGAACAGTGCCGGGGAAAATGTCCCGGGAAATGTGTCCGTAAACTTAATTCATGACCGGCCCTGTGCATAGCACGGGCTTCCTCTAGTTCTACAAATAAGCTTCAGAAAATAGTGACTCAAGCTTCAACGTTTCTTGACAGCAAGTACGTAAATAAAGTCCTGCGTTGTGTTCCAATTAATATTGTCTTGCACAGTTTATTGTTGTCACGTGAATATGGGTCGATACGTTGACGAATCGTTCTGGTAACGCTATTTAGTTAAAATTCGTGATGTGTGGAACAACCAGAGTTACTTTTGCTTGATCCAACCGGGTTAATTTTCGAAGGCATCCATGGACACAGAGTATACAACGAAAAGCGCGAAACCAAACCCGCGCCAAAAGCAATTTCGTTGAATAATCCGTACCTGCATGAACGTTATTATTAAACTTTACGCTTACGCGCTATATATGACAATCACTGGAATTGAAAGTGATAACCTTTCTCACGTCCGAAGACGTTATTTGTACCACTAAGTTGTCCAGAGCGATCTGAGAAGCTTCTTAGCATTTGCTCTCCCAGTCTAATATCCACCGCTGATTTTACCTCGAGTTCTGAAACGAGGCCAAAACACTTTTCAGAAGTCTCTGGACGACGTAGTGGTACAAATAATTTGGTACAAATAATGAATTGTTCTACGAAAATGCTTTTGGCACCGGGTTTCATTTCCCCCCTTTCATTATGTATATACTTTTTATCCATGCGGCGCGCGAGAGACGCCGATCCCCTTGTGCAACGTACGAGCTCGTGCGAGAGTCGGCTGGAGTTTGGCAGCCAACGATGTGTACGTTGGGAAGACCGCCTGTGGTTTACAGGCAGTTGGAACACAGTTCACCATCGTTGAAAAATGTCTTGCGCAAACTTCCCCGCCTTTTCTTTTCCCGATTTCCTGACATACTGTCTGCTTTTACACGTTCCCGTACCCAACGACTCCTAACGTTACTTATGCTATAATTTGCTAAAATGTGGTCATCGTGGCTGAGCGATAAGAGCCTGGTTGCTGGAAGTTTGAGGATCCGGTCGAACCCCTGGAAAAGGGGACCTCGGCAAAATCCCCGCCAGAACTACCGACCACGGTAACGTGAGAGGCTACAAATGCTCTTTCAGCAGCTATCGGTACTTATTCTGCCCAATTCTGGACAATCTTTCGGCCCCTACGATGATCGCAGGTTTCTCGGTTCAAATCCCCGGGTTTGCCCCTTTTTTACCAGATATTTCTTCTTCTTAAAAGTCTGCTGATGTTCAAAATTGAGCATGAAATTGCTTCGGTTGACTTGAGGCTCAAAAGAAATTAATTTAAAAACAACATTATACTGATCGAGTTACTTCAAATGTTCTGGCCTAGAACCGGGAAGAAAGATGGACGGCTGCCTTCCCAGCGGTGTTCTATTAAACTCCAGATGTAGGCGACCCTTTAAAGCGCTTTTTATTATAGTCCCATTTGTATACGCATTACGCGAATCGGTCTTGCGTCCTGGTGGTTGGGAGACCAAACCCCTAGAGACTCGGTGGCGCCTTTCTGTCCTTCCTCGTGCGGTATCCAGAGTATCCTAATGAGGCTCGTGTTTCCCTCGATAGACTTATGGCGTAGGCGTAAGTCGTGATGTGGAAGGGGGAAACCTAAAAAATACAGAAAGCCGGTAGAGTGCACATAAATACACAATTTGCGACGTTTCGAAGCAATCCCCACTTCGTTATCAAGTAATCAAAAAATAAAAGATACGGCTAAGAAGCCAAAGTCAAGTTAAATACTTTAAAATCCACAAAAACGTAAAATCTCAAAGCACAATAATTATAATAATAAATAAAATGGACCTAAGGCAGCTTAGAAATTGTCAGTAGGGAACCAGACCTCTTGCCTGTGCAGGCATGGGGTCTTGTTTCCTACTGGCAGTTTTATTAGGTCCATTTGACGTATTGTTTTTATTCTTGTGCTTTGAGTTTTTGCGTTTTTATGGATTTTAAAGTCTTTAACTTGACTTGACTTTGGCTTCTTAGCCGTATTTTTTTTTTATTTCTTTATTGCTTGATAACGAATTGGGGATTGCTTCGAAACGTCGCTAATTGTTTATTTTATGTGCGCTCTACTAGTTTTCTATTTTTGATACCTCTTAGAGCTTGACACCTACCTGTGCTTATACTATTTTGTTCAGAAGGGAAAAACAAAGTATTAAATAATTACGACCGAATTAGTAGTTTGTCGCTTAACGTTAATTAACACTTTCCAGACGTACTCTCACAAAGGGCTTTTAGGAGCGTGACGCGATTCGATCTCGCATTTTCTTGGCTGGAAGACCAAGCCCCTAGCGATTTGGCTGTGCTTTGCTCGCCTCCCTCGAGTTTCCAGGGTACCCTCATGACACTCACTTGACGTTGCTGTATATAAATGTTTTTGCCTTGTTGCGTAGGCGTACGTCATAGTGTGGAAGGAGTTAATGTGCGTTGGCTACATAATTAGGTCAGAAAGAATCACGCATTAAAAAATAAGTAATCTTTTCGGTCGCCCCTGAATTCTGAGATAGTGTACTTTTTCGTAACAACAGCAGACCCTAAATTAAGTCTGAGTGAATGCCTTGAACCGTCTTGAACGTGGGGAAAAACAACAAAATAAAAGTGTTTGAAAATTACATGAGTTTGAACTAATGCCGCAAAACTGAAGGATACAGGAAAGCCAACAGGAAAGCCAACCTATTTACGTTGCCTTTCGAACCTATATGTCAGACTGCCGGAGTGGGGAATCGAACCCACGACCTTTGAAATCAAAGGTTTACATGTTTACATGCGTATGTGTGTGTGTTAAATACTGCCTATGGACGTTTCCTTTTGGCCGTGGCAGTATGGCTCAGCGGTAGGACCTCGGCCGTTGATTTCAAAGGTCGTGAGTACGATTCCCCTCTCAGGCAGTCTGACATCTCAGTCCAAAAGGCAACGTAAATTGGTTTGCATCCGTATTTATTTAACCCATTTTGAGCCATTGGCTTTCCGTCCTGTTTACGATAGTCAGTCGTGGGATTGGAGCCGATATTCTCTTGGTTTGGAGGCGATGACGTTAACCATAAGGATATGTCTTGTCGCTTTGTTTTTTTTGGGGGGGGGGGGGCGTAGGAACGCCCTACAGAGCTCTTGAGGTGCGATGGATTTCGTTCAGTGGCGTGTTACACAATGTGACTTAACGTTAAATTACACTGTTCGCGATAAACGAACCCAAATAATGACGTATAGACGTCCTAGGCAGTGCCCCTTCAAAAGCGGTTTTCATTTTCGCTGCCTGCAACAAGGCTGCAAAAGCCAAGTTCTTCATAAATCAAAGTTGTCTGAAATGAAATACATTTAGTTGCAGTTGTCTTTGTTGGAGGGAAGAGAGAGCACTCATGCTGGTTTAATGAACTCCTAACTAGCAAATGGCTTTGCAGGCCTTACTTTTAATCTGCATTTCGGCCTGCCGACAACGAATTGTAAATAATTAACGAGAAAATTATTGCGTTGGAAATTGAATTACTAAACAGAAGAATTGCAGAGACTGGGTCGATTCACGCTTAACATCGTTCACAGAAGCTGAGAGGTTTAAAGTTTAGACATAATGATGAGAGAAGCATGTGCGAACATTGTAAGATGGAGAGTGTTGAGAACATGGGAGGAGAACTGTTCCTTAGTGCGAAAGCCTTCAAACGCACAGGCAAATAAGTAGGCGTATGTCAGCGTGTGGGAGTAATGTTGGCGCTTTCGATGGCTGCAAAGAAGTTGCCTCTAAAATCGATTAGATTGGGTGCTTCCGAAAACGAACTAGCCTGGGGTGGAGTTAAAGTCCACTTGGATTTTTACGAAACGTCACGAATTGGTTGGTGGCGCTTTTACCCGAATACGTCACAAAGATCGTTTCGTCACTGTGTTGACGCCGATCTAGACACACGCTAGTGTGTCGCCGCCAAGTAACAGTAGATCATCCCATTGTAGAGATCTGATTGTTAAAAAATTGATTATTAATGATAAAAAGGCGGCCTCACATATGCCTGTTAACAGTAAGTAACTAAACGCATATTTTGGCATGTTGGGAATAAATCCCAATGCGACAGAAATCTTTCAAATTTTGGTAAATGTAAGGGGAAGGCGCATGGATAAAGAAAAAATAAAAGTTAAAGGATGAGTGTCCACCATTCATAGTGAGAAAGATGCTTCAATAACGTTGTTTTTATGTTACTGTCTAATAATATTTTTCCCATGTTAAATCCCATAGACTTTTTGCTCATGGCTAGCGCTAAATTGAGACGGCCTACGTACCTGAACTTTTGCACACGGATGCATGGTGATCTGGGCATGGTCCTTTTGTTGGTTTGGGGGTTGTAGGGGTCAGGATAAATGCGTGGGAGGGTTTTGAAATTCGTGACAAGCGAATTTAAATTTCGTTTCTTTTCCAAGTTGCAACCAAAAATTTCAAGAAACAATGGCTTGTACAAACAACACTGGTCCTTCGATTTATTTTAAAAGCCTGGAAGAAATAAAAACTAAACTGTAATGAAGGACAAAATAAGCAAACATTAACATTGCCGTGGATTGCGTAAAGATAAAGGGGTTGCACGTTAGATGATGGTTACGCAACAATACGAGCATCCACTAGCTAACGGGATTTTTGTTAATAACCCCAAAATAAAATGCATCGCGTTCTGTTTTAGTAACTGCGACCTTCAGGGGTTTCTGCATGACTAAATGTGAACGAAGAAAGCAAACGAAAAAAATTCTTAATTTGGCAAACCAATGACTATCATCCACTTAAAATGTGACAGGAATATAAGACGGTGTGACCTTTGTATGTTTACAGTCCAAAGTTACATGTGTCTATCAACTCTAAGCAAGTAAATCATGTCTTATCGTGTCGAGAATAAATCCTAATGCCGCCGAAATCTGGACAAATTAAGGGGAAGGTGCAGGGATAAACAAAACAACTGAAGGGGATGAGCTGATTGAGTGAGCAAAGCGAACGAAATAAGTGATCGTTAGCAGTGTGTGCAAAAATGGGATGAAAGCAACTTAAACATGTGAAGAATGGTCATACAATAAACTAAACCGAAAATTTATAAAAATAAAATTCATCTAGAAAAAACGGTGTAACCTTATGTACGTTCCCAGTCCTATGAAAGTTGTGATATCAACCCAAAACCAAAACTGGTAGAAAAAACCCGCCAAGTTTCCAAAAACGATCGGCCTTTGAAGGTAGTGATATCGTTCAGCCAGGGAAAGGCCGCCAAGGTCAATCCTGTGAGCCAAGTTAATCGCACCGAATAATACTTGGGACGTTAAATGAAAACTTGAAGATTGCTACAGCGAGTCGGTACGACTAACTTGGCTAATAAGATTGACCTTGGCGGCCTTTTCCTGGTTGAATGATATCACTACCTTCAAAGGCCGATCGTTTTTGGAAACTTGGTGGGTTTTTCTACGAGTTTTGGTTTTGGGTGGATTCAAGTGACAGCTGCGCTGTTACCAGCAAAATGCAGAAGTTTATTTTAATGTATGTTGAAGCTTTAATCACAGTTTTCACGGCACATTAAAACATCGTCGCTGCCTTATAGCTAACAGCCTTTCTCGACGTAATTCAATGAAATAATAAGATTTGATCGTTGTATTTACCACTACAGGTAAAAACACGACCGTAAAAGCAAAAGGATTTCGTTAACGACATACATTAGTTTGATTTAAAATAGTCTCTCGAGACCGTGTTGCATGGATGAATAGGCCTACTCGCCAACCAAATTATCCGTTAGCTGCTACTTACGAAATTAAATCGGCAGGTAAAAATTAGGTCTAATAGCTAACACATTTTTAACCTGCGATTGAGATGGTTACTACTTTTAGATTATGTAATAGAGGTCGCTGTTGCAGTGCGTGATAGAGTTGTACGCCTTAACATTTTCGAAAGTGGTAGAAGTAGCGGAAGTGTACAGAAGACTATGTAGTGACTAGGTAGTCGTTGCAGCCACTTGTTAAAAATGATGTAAGCTTCTTTGCTTAAAGAAGTTGTTTCGCGTTTGTGTGAAAATGGGACTCGGTAAGCTCCGAAACTTCACAATCTTTTTGAAGTTGTTCATGTGTGCCAGCTAGGCTTATTTTTTATTTTCAGATTTTTTGGCGCTTAATTTCTGTTTTAATAAAACAGTACTTCAGCAGAACAGTTGTTTGTGGGTTGCTGCCACACGGGCCCTAAACGTACTTACCCTGCCCTGCTTCCCCCCCCCCCCCCTTCCCTTGTTTCAACATCAGTTCTGATTGGTTGATAGCCGTGTCGTTCCCCTGTCACCCCATTACCTTCACAAACCCACCTCAGCGATCTAGGGTTGTTTGCTCACATGGGTTAGGGCGTGTTTATGTAACGACTCGCATTTGCAATCTCACAGCTAGAATTTAATCGCGATGGTCAAGGTGTCGTTGCCATGGTAACAACACTACTTGGATTAGCTAAATGCGACAGTCTGAGTAAATGCTTGCAGTCTTACAATCCGTGAGACTCATTTTCTCAGTCGCTTCTGAACTCGCATTTTTAACTGTTTTCGTGGCGAGCCGACAGAGCTAAAACCGCCACCATGTTGGAATTCAGATGATTTCTAGCTTCTAGCTGCGAGAATGCCAAAGCGAGTCGTTTCGTAAATGCGGCCTTACTGCGTGGGGCATAATTTGAGCGCTATACGTACAGGAAATCGTCTGAGATCAAGCCAAGAAAGGGAATTATTATGCGAAATCTCGCACGATCCACATGATGATTAGCACATGCCGCAGCGTAACTCGAGTAACATCAATTTTAGAAAGTATGTCTGCAAAGCTGTAACCAAGCGTTTAACAACAGGCAAGTCCAACGACTCATTTTCCGCAGTGATGCTATAATAAACATCCAAAAACATCCTTTACTGAGAATTTTCTAGAGAGAAAACGGACTGTCAAACTTTATTATAGATCAACTAACGTACAGTCAAAAACATGTATGCCGTTCACAGCAGCCGTCTCATCTGCAGTGATATCGACCTAGGTTGGCATTTGAAACAAGATGCACTAACACTGCATTAGTAATTCGACGTGTCGTATGGTAGAATAAAAAAAATCTGTAATTGGCGTATGAAGTTGGAACGGCAGACATACCAACAGGACACTATTAAAAAATCTGAATGCATGGTGTACTGAAGAATATCTACTATATTGCACATTATATTAAAAAAAATTGTCTCGTAACTTTTGCTACTACGATACGGCAAATGAGCCAGAATCTTGTGTGCGACGATGCAATCACTGACCAGATAAGTTTTCATCGGACGCTGATATTGGTATTCTTACAAAAAAACAAACTGAAAGCTTCGTTGTTGTACAGTTTCCCGTACCCGTTGTTCTTGTTCATCAGACTTTTACATTTTTAAATCTTCGAACACAATATTTCATACATTCAGCAGGTAATTTGGTGGGGGGGGGGGGGAGTAGGAGAAATCATATTGCGCTGAGGGTACGTCAGGTTGACTATTTTAAATTTATTTACACTTTTTAGGTGTATTAACAAAAGTTAAAATATTCACACGAAAATTGTGACAAAGTCCACATCGAATATAACACTGCAATTTCATGTGGCCAATTTTTGTTAAGCTACTCAATACAAAGTACTTGTTTTACTAGCGTTTTATAATTATCTTTATTATTATTATTTGTAATTTTAAATCTGTGGTTAAAACTAATGTCGAACCAATAAAACTTACGCGAGTCTTCCTGTTACGGATTTTAAAAAAATCTGAAGGTCAGAGGCCATTAGGAATATCCCGCCCTTCCATCCTTCTGGCCAGTCCGCCACTGTGAAAACAGGACATCATTCGCTTTGCTCACTCGTTCAATAGGAAACAACACCACAAATACGCGTAATAAAATACTGTAATATATCGTGCCCGAAAAGCAGCGAGAATGGCATAGTAATTAACAGCAAAGGTCTTATACGAGCATCGCATTCATTGTACCGTCCAGATTCAATCATAGAAATTCGGAGTACCATCCAGATCACCGCAAAGGTAAGTGATGACTCACTTTGTGTTGTTCTGCGCCATACGAGATAAGCCATCTCGACGCACACGATAGCCTCTAACCGACCGCAATGTTGAAGAGCTGACTTGCCGAAATGCGCAGTTACACGCCGCAATTTTTCGTATGATGGGCGTTTAGCGCACACCTTTACGCTGAGGTAGCGCTGACGTCAGCCACTGATCGTGTACTATTTGACGACGGTTTTTCGCTCAGACACCTTTTTAAAGGTTAGCGAACTAAAACCGGCCTAACTAAATTACCTACAGCATAATACCTTGTGTACTGGCGCACTGCAACTCACCCACCCGCATACTTGCATTTCGTCGGATCAGAATTGAACAAATGTGTCTGTTTTTGAGGAGATATCGGTGACGTAAATCGGCTACCCCCGTTTTTTGGCCACAACCACATTAATTCGACGTGTGACACGTCGAATTAAAAAGGGTCGTTTTAAGTATAAGAGTGATAACCCAGGGAACCTATAGTCCCTGGTAAGTTCGTTAGGCTAGTTGCTTGTAGTTGGTTGTTGCCTCCCGCATGACCTCCATTGGTTAACGCCTTTCAGGCATCAAGCCATAAGCCTAGCCTGACGTCAACAAGGAAAACGCTCACGCTACTCCAATGAGGGCGACGTTGACTCGCTTCGCGTGACGTCACGCAATACGAGGCCAAAGTGCACGCCACGAACGAACCATCGCTCGCTGAGACGTTACGATCGCTTGAGCCAAGTGTAATTGCATCAAACAAAAGCAATGTCATATCAATTTTGACGACACCATTAACAAAAAAAAGTCAACTAAGGTAATAAGAAGATGACCTCATTGAATAAATCAAAAATACACATTCCATAGTATCTAATTCAGCCGGAAAATGTACCTACGTTGTAAAACCAGGAACGCTGATGTTGAGTATGTCATAATTATATACATTGATGGAATAGAAGACCTTGGAACCGTTGCTTGCACCTCAGGTGCAGGGAGCTCCATTTTGTTTTGGAACAGCCTTCCCTGAAGTTGAGCAAAATAAGTTGTGAGCGTGTTCCAGCAATCACTTAACATTCGGTCAGGGACATAAACAAAAAAAAATTAATTTCGGGGTTGCTTATGCACCAATTAGCAGGCTAGTTTTACAATTCCCTCTTCTAAAAGTCCTGTTTTATTTTGTCGCTTTTATTTATGTTCTGCTATAGCCAATACGTGGATCCAATTTTAACTTACGAAAAAGGTGCATCTTTACGTCGGACTCCTGGGTTGGGAAAAACACGTAAACAGGATAAAATAGGCTTTGAAACTCAGCAACGCCGACTGATGGCGGAGATTCCGAGATCCCATGGAGTTTCGGAAATTGGATTTTTCTCCGTATGGAAATATTCACGGTAAATGTCTAGCTTAACTAGTGTGCTAGCTACGGCACTTGGATATTTAGTTTTACAGAGGCGAAAAAAGAAATCAAAATACCCATTTTGTTTTCCGCTGGAGAAAAAAAAAAGTGCAATAACTTAACTGAGGTGAGTGAAAACCCGTGGTTTCGATAAGTGTAAGAATTAAAAGATGAAGTAGCGTATGGTGTGCGTATCGGAAAGAAAAATTGAGGGTATGGTCTTGTAAGAAAGTTGCCGTAAAATGTAGATACGACAAGAGTACATGGCAGTTCGACGCTTACAAATACAAATACTTACAAAAATGATTATAAAGACACTAAAATATGAGGAGGTGAAAGAGTGTTGGCCAGTATCAGTCTACCATGTTGGAGTGACGTAAAGGCCCCATCATTTCGCATTTACAGAAAGATTTTTGAATAAGGTAACCCAGCTTTCCATATTTGTGAAGGTCTTGACAGACTTCATAACTCTATCACATAAGATTCAAGGCCCAGTCTTAATTTCTCAATAGGCTCTTGAACAAGGCATGGATTCCCATGCTGGAAATAAAATACTATTTGGTTTGTCTCAATTTGGGCCTTGTTTTATCAGGAAACAACTTTTTGCCGATTCTCCTCTGTCCTTGCTTTCAAGACAAAATAGTCAGCTACTCATTGATAACGTAGTACTTGCCGATTCTGACGCGTGCCTCTCTTTGCGTACCCCCACCCCCAACCCTTCCCTCTTCCCAACCCCTCCCTCTGGTTCCAACACCAGAGACAAAACGAAAGGAGTAAGGACTACAATGTTGGCCGTCTACAAGGCCAGGTGAGTCTTATGGCGGCTGAAGTTTAAGGCTGGTACTCTGAGAGGAGGCCACTCAAGTGTTTAGAAACCTTTCAGGTGCTACACCCAACCAGGATACGAATGGACTTCACCGTTTGGATGGAACCTAGTAGCGAGTGGCACCATGAGTGGCTAGATTGTTTGGGTGAGTTTTTGTGACTGGTAATTCGCGACTCTCTTATAGCGCCGGTGCACACGTGCGTTTTTTGGACGCAAGGCGACGCTGCGGTGACGCAGCCAATCAATGCACACGTGCGTTTTATTAACGCGCGTTGACGCTGCGGTGCCGCTTCGGTCACGTATGTGCGCGTTCAGATCCTTAACCTCGTGTACAAAAATTATAGTTATAGCAATGAGACGATATTGCTTTTTTTGCCTATCTCGTGAACAAAAAATATATTTTAAACCAATGCGACGAATTTTGGTACATCGATGGACTAATTTAAGACGTACCAGGAGAAAGTGTTATACACTCTTTGCAGATTAACTAAAAAATTCGGATAAGTTCTTTAATTACTTCCCAATGAGTCTTCAATCATTTCTGCAGCAACATTTCATATTCAGGATAGTTCTTTACTCCCCCAATAAACAATTCCACGTCTATTTCTTCGAAATTGGACGCCATTTTCGGTAACGCTTTTGCGGTAAACGGCGGACGTGTGCACCGCTCAAGTTACACAAGGTACTCAGAGACGCAATTGCGTTTGTTTAACGCTGCGGTACCGCTGCGTTGATGGGGTAATTGCGGTGCAAAACGACCGCACGAGCGGCGGGTACGTCTGCAGTACCCAACAGATGGCACGTAAACCAAACCGCAAATGCGGTACCGCAGCGTCGACCGCAAATGCCGTACCGCACGTGTGCACCGGCGCTTAGAGTGGTGTATTTACATCCTACCTAGATGGAGCCGTCACACAAAAAGCCCGGCATACAAAACGTATGTCGTGTTCCTGTTTGTCCAGTCGGAACGACTCTCGTCTGACTGGAAATCTGCACCTAAAGGTCAAGCAGCAATTCAAACGTTCAAATTTCAAATTTCGGGTTTAGAATCAGTATCGGACTGGCTCGTCCGGGAATCCGGGAATCCCCGAGGAGGCCCTCACCACAGGAGGACCCTTTAGCAGGGAGGGGACCCCTGTACTGCAAAAAAAAAAAAAACCGGAACGCCCTCAATTCACAGACAACGAAATTCTGTATTTGGGATCGTGTCTGAACTATTTCACTGCACTAAAACTTGTAAAGACAACCGAACCGTTTGGCTGCCACAGCATGGACATTTCTTGTTGCTGTCGTTGTTGTTGTTGGGACTGTTTGCCCTCACCTAGAGATCAAACCAATGAAACGATTTTCTACGTTTATGCTTAAAACGCAAGTATAAACAAGGGCTAGAGATTTTTTTAAAGTGACTACAATATTGTTGTTGTTCTTCTTGATGGGAAAATTTATCTCTCACCTAGAGATCGAACCAATGAACCTATTTTCAACTTTTATAGCTTAAAACATAGGTATAAACAGGGCCTATTTTAATGTGACTACAATATTGTTATTGTTGTTCTTTTTGTTGGAAAAGTTTTGCTCTCACCTATACTAGAAATCAAATCCCGGGGTTGGTTACATAGAAAAAAAAATCCCTGAAAAATTTTGGAGAAACGAAACCCCATTTCGACTTTTCCGGGGAGGCCCACCCCCTCCCAATCCGACCCTGTTTAGAACTCTTGGCGCCCTACTGACGTGATCCGTGAACTACAATTTCTGCTCCTAACAAATTAATATAGAAGGGTTATACGGACTTCATCCAAATAATAGCCACTCTGGTATCATTAAAAACCAGTACGATTTTACGGGCGATTTTTGGCGATTTTGGACGATTTTACTATGTTTCGGTATTGGTTTGGTATGTTTCGGTGTTTGGTTCTGCGGGTATTGGTATCATCAGCTTAACTTAACAAAATTGGATATGGTCTGAACAATAATATCGCTAAACTGAACAGGTTTGAAAATAAAAGAGTTCAGAATGAAATCCGTTGGTCGTGACGCAGGGAAACTATTTGGTTGCGAACTACTTAACGAACTATTCGTAAAAACTTCAATTACTTTGAAGTAATGGAAGTTGATGTGATAGACAAATATATAAGTCACCTCCTGGTAAAGGTAATGGGACCACAAGACATCAATATGCACTCGATTTAATCTTTGACCAACATATATATGTTCCCAATATTAAATCGCGTGCATACTTATGTCTTGTGGTCCCATTACCTACCAGGAGGTGACTTTTAAATTTATGAACTACTAGCATCGTACCCGGCTTCGCCCAGGGATTTGTTTGACCCGTGGTTGTTTCCCAGTATTTGCGCGGTGCTGCCTTTCCGTCAATCGTCTCCCTCCGCAAAGCAATGTCGTAATGAAATAGTGGCTCTAACATAAGAACTGCCCCACGAACGGGCATTCCCTGTTCAGACCGCTCCCCACTCCCAGTAGCGTGCAAAAAATAACTGTCCTTCGTACATGACGTCATTTAAGACTTTCCTTTGAGATGACCGCGCAGAGCAAATTGTTAGTCGAGGCAAAAACGTGCCAATTTCAACTTCTTTTCAGGGCAACAACGTCCCAGTTTCAACTTCAAGCCAAAGAATTGACACACTCGCACGTTTTCATTGGGGGGTCGTCGTTGCGGTTGCTTCATTTCTGCATCAGACTTTGGTTTATAATGTAAGATTCGTATTATAACAAATTAACAAAACTAAAATTAACAAAAAAAAAAAGAATTCTATTGTGCTCAATAAACTTACGTAGTTTGCTTAAAAGAGTATTAAATTAATTTTTCTTCGAATATGACCGATAAAACATTAAAAAAAATCAGTTTAACTTTACTAAAGATGGAACAGTGGGGATAACAAAATGGGTTTTTTTCCCCAAAAATCTTTAGCGATATCACGATATATCGTAACCGACATTTTCCATTTTGCCCATCTTTACTTGGACGTCACATCATGGATCCGTGATGATCGTGTGGCGTTCAGAACACGCGCACCTTATTGCTAGTTTGATTGCATCCTGTAGCATCCAGAAAGGGCAGGAGGGATGTGCAGATACTTTTCCTTTCTTACCCCATCTTTTGGAACCCTTAGCTGAACTTCTTGTCCCCAATCTGACTTCCAATTTCTGGCGCCGCCCGGGCCCCGGCCGCAAGAAAATTCCTGGGTATGCTACTGTATATAATAAAAGACTTGATTGCCAGAATAAAAGGGAAAGGGGCAAGGAAAGGGTCCGTGGACCACTGACAACCACCCCCAATAAAATAAAAGGGGCCAGTGCCGTCATTCACAGTGCCGTCATTCACACAAAGTTTACGTCTGGCAATAATCTGACCATGCACCATCTCCGTTCGAGCGGACGCAGTGTTGAAAAAAAAGGGATTCCAGTGAGGACGGGCACAAAACACAGCCCGAGGTTAGTGCGTCAGACTAACCGTCACAGTGCGCCAAATCTGAACCACCCATTAAAGGCTAATAAACGATTTAGGCCAAACTTTCAGACCTACTCGCGATCTTCTTGGTAATCAGTTGTTGGGTATGGCATCGGTAATTTTGTGAAAAGTGCCCGTATGCGCTACTCATCAGGAAACGCAGAACGTGATTGGCTGAAACGTCTCTAATGTCGCTCTCTCCCACTGGCTAAGGAATCTTAGCTTGACAGGATAAGTAGCCGTTAAAAGCGTGCACTTTTTCACGGGTTAGTCGTAAACAGATGATGGTGTGAAGTCACTGAAGTGTGATGCAAGTTCACGTCATTCGTTGGTTGAAATAGCTTTAATTTGTCTACACAACTTTAGAAAGAGGTTGGTCACAAAATCGTTCCTGTATAGCGGCCATTTCATTTGTTTTTTCACGCAAACACCACATCTTGAACCGATCCCACCCAGTAGCATTTTTTTCTAACAAGAGATTGGAAACAAAATATCCTTTTTTTTTTTTAATCGTGAAAGATTACAGTTATCGGTTTTAAACCAGTGCTATACAGATAGATGTTACCAATCATTTCTTCAAGAAATTCTTGATCTTACGCAAACAATTTTGCTGAAACGTTGTGCATCTTTAAAGTGGCACTATCACTGATTGAAAGTCAGAATCTAGCAACATCTAGCGCTGTCTAGTACTATCTAGCAGTTGCCTGCATCATGCGAAAGAATGCACAACGTTATTTCTTTTAACGAAACAAACAAGCCACGAGCCTCCTTAATTATCGAGTGAAAATTTGGTACGTCTTCGTGCGCCTGGGAGCAAGCTGTAAAGGTTAACAATTTCAGTGCCGTCATGGTATTTTCACGAGGTTGAATCGGTGATAGCACTTTAATACATGTCAAAGTTAAATTGTGAGATAATTGTAACAGTTCTCGGAGGGGCTTGGAATGAACCCTTTTTCTCTCGTAGGCAAAAACTTGGGGAGGCAGATGTAATACGCTTGTTACTGGTTACCGTATACAGGCCTCATTTCACAACACTCATACACGTTTTTTGATACTGAGAGGAGGCTTACCCAAAGTTTGTACATTAGCCAGTGCTTGAATCCAGATATGGGGTTGTTTCCCTTTCTTACCCCCCCCCCCCTCCCCCCCCCACCCCTCGTCCCCCAGATCACCATTGTTCGGTTCCTGGCGTATGCAGGACCCGAGTGATGGAGCATTCGAATAGAACGCATCGGTTGCACAGGGATGAAAGGTCAACCAGGCAAACGCAGTGGCTAGGTCTACTAAGCAGCACTTGCCTCAAAATCCCCTAGTTTTGCCGCATTGAGTGAAATATCTTGTAAAAACCAGCTTTTTGCGTCGTAGTAGTTTACATGGACGCTGCACACACACACAAATATCTGGAAAAAAATCAGTCCTATAACAGGCTGAGGCAGATTTTTGTCCAGCTTGCAGAATCATGTCGTCACAGAATGAAAATCCTACCTCGTTCCCTAATTCATTTCACTCCAATTTCCTAACTTTCGACACATGCTAACGAAGAGGAGGACGAACCCGACTATTTAAGATAATTTAAAGAATCCGAAAACGGTGAACTTCTATTGAACATCAACTTCAAAGCTAGGTTATTGATTAAATATGGGCTTTATTCCCTTCG
>JAHWFP010270664.1:0-11964 GCA_023313725.1 Lithobius niger | reverse complement strand
TTCATGGTTACAAAGTGTTCACCAATCGTGGCCAACAATACTTGGCCACGTTCTCCTGCACGTCCGCTCGTGGTTTTGGCGCAAAACAAGAGTCAAGCACAACACAACAGCACACAGGTAGGTACGAGGGTGAGCCAATGTCCGTTACAACGTGTCTCCGGGAACTGCCATGTTGTATTTATCCTTAATCCACAAATCACCGTATCTGAAGCTTGACGCTTTTTGAAGGCCAAAGCAGGCCCAGACTGGGTAGGAGGGGGCTGCAGGGCGATCACCTGGTGGGCCAGCAACTCCTCTTTTTTTATTTTTTTATTTGTTCATAGCAATGCTCAGGCGCTTAATTTTATAATGACCGATTCAACTGACTGCTGCAAAGGGGGCTGGGTGCCTGTAAATTTAATGGAAAAACTAATTCGGTGGGCCAATTTTTATTTTTATTTGGTGGGACAAAATGTTAATTTTATGGGCCAAAATGTTATGAGCCCGGTCAAAAAATTTGAGCCAGTCCAGGCCTGGGCCCAAGCAGCAGATGTTAAGTGGAAGAAACAACCACCATCGTGTCAGTTGTTTTTTGACGCATGACGGAGGAAACCGGAGTACCCAGAAGAAACCCTCGTGCAACGGGCGGAGGTTTGAAAGGACTCCGAGGGGCGCAAATTGGGCAACGAGCAGCCAGGAGCCAACGGCTGTCAGCAGCAGCTGCTGGCGGCCATATTGGTTGATGCAAATGGCTGCCTGAAGCAATTTTCGGGACACCGGTAGCCATGTTTCCTGTCTCTGAACAATTCGAACCCATTCAACCAAGTTGCAGGGAACCAGTGGGTTTCACCTCCAAAACGAGGCTACATCCTGGCATTTCCGCAAACATGGCGCCTGTAATTTATTGGTCCACTTCGCGAGAATCAAAGCTGACAAATTGTTATGCAGGCAAGAAACAACTTATAATCCAAGAACGTATTTACAGAATTGACGATCGAGTTGGATACAATAATAAAAAGTGTATATTTCATGTTAGATACGCCTATTATGTGGGATTAAAAGCCTCCACAGGGTTACAAGCGTGACGTACGGAAATCATTGCTCAGTGTATTTGTAATTGAGGGAAGTTTTACAATAGGTGGAATTAAATGTGACAGGTAAACAAATCGGGTTGGCCTACTTTCTACATGAGAAAGTCGTAATTTGACGAACCATTGTGCACAGCGTGGCATGGACAGTGGACTCTACTGTGTGCTTTCGAGAGGAAAATCACTAACAATAGCTTACACACCAGTGAGAAGCTGTATAAGTAGGCCAATATCGGTGTCGTTCACTTCAAACTTTAGCGTTTTCAGAACAAGCAGAGCAATTCTTGCATGATAAATCCTACGAATAAATGCCGTTTGAAGCTAAGAGCAGTGCATTTTAGTGTGCACAAATGACGGTCACACTGGCATTAGCCCAGAGATACATTGTACAAGTGCGTTCAGTGTGGTGATGATCACTTGAGACTCGCTCACTAGCAGAGATTTACTTTCACGATATATCCAACAATTGTATGCTGTTTGAAGCTGACAATTTTCACTTTTGTGTGTAACAAATGACGTACAGGCGTTAGTCCAGAGCAGTGACGGCGCTAGGGGTGGGCCAGGGTGGGCCACGACCCCCCTAAATATTTTTGTGCCCCCCCCCCCTCCCAACCCCAAGACTTAGGTCACCAACAGAAAACAAAACAATAAAAAAAACTTGCAGGCTAAACCTGAAATTCAAGTTAATAAAATGAGCTTCTATATATTTTTAATTTTATTAATTTATTTATTTTTGTAGCAACTTCACAACATAAATTATGTGCAACCTAATTTAAGTGTTTATGGAGTGCATTTTACAAAATTATTGCGCTGCACTGAAGCTGAATTAAACGGAATAAAAGGGCGTATTTACGGCTGCCTTGGGAAAAAAGTCTTGACCCACTCTTTTTCTAGATGTGCTCTTTGTCGACACCGCGCCCCCCCCGGGCCAAACAATTCAGTCCTGACGCCGTCACTGGTCCAGAGATAACCTGTACAAGTGTGCTCAGCGTGGTGATGCTCATTTGAGACTTGCTCAGTAGTAGAGCTTTTTTGCACAACATATCCAGCTCGGCCGGCAACAATCACAAACAATGAAAAAAACGTATTGTTGCTACGAATACCCGTACTTTGATCCAAACCGCGGGCAATGACCGCACTTTTAGCCCAGTCGTTTTAGGTTAGATTTAGCTAAAACATGGGATTAATTCAAAGAAAGCTGAAAGTTGGCACGTAAGTAGCCACCAGTGGGGTATAAAACATACTAAAAGTCCCCTGGGTTAAGACGCTTGCTTCCTCCAGTACATTGGAAAAAGGGTGTAAGTAACATGTCATCCATAGATGTAGTAGGGTGGCTAGAGGATTGAATTGTTCACTTACTGTGAAAAGCATGAAATTTGGTAGGGATGCACACAAAGTGTAACTGGAAAAAATAGTGATGATATCAAGTTCAAACCCTCCCCCCCTTGAAGGGGAGAGGGATGATTCCCCCCCCCCTCACCCAAAACGGTTTTTTTGTCTGTAACTCCTTAACCGTCAAAAAAACCAAACGCATAATGTGAAGCAAAAACGTTCAGCACACAATTCTGAATAGGAGAGATGATAAACATCTTTTACGTAAAAGCAACTCTTGAAACCCAAAGTCTTATTCAAAATATATCGCCCTTAATTTACGCGAACGCTCCTTGTCACTTGGTTGTAATAGTGATTTCCGTGTTCAAATTGCTCTTACGAGCCCTCTAATACCCTGAAACAGAACTGCTTAGGATTTAATGAAAGGAGAAGATCTATTCTTTCCATCAATCCTAGCTAAAAATTTTTTAGTTTGATAGGGACCGACCTACGCCAATGTAAAGGTGAAGAGGTAGTGGCGTAGCGGCAAAAGTGTTTAAGGTGATTTTCGAATTCAAAGTGCTCTTGCAAGCCCTCTAATAGTCCGAAACGGACATGCTTAGGATATTCTGAAAGGTGGGGATCTATTCTTTCCATCAATCCTAACATAAATTGTTTGGCTTAGGTAGGGACCGTCCTACACCCGTTTAAAGGTGTAGCTGTAATTGGTGTGGCGGCAAGTTTGAATTTTAAAGTGCCATTGTAAATGCTCAAATTTGTATTTGAATATAAGGTAAACAATTTCGGTTAGGATTGATGGCACGAATAGATCCCTACCTTTCAGAAAATCCTAAAAATGTCCATTTCAGGCTTTCAGAGGGCTCGCAAGAGCAATTTGAATTCGAAAATCACTATAACAACCAAGTGAAAAATGACCATTCGCGTGAATTTATGGTGATATACTTTAAATATGATATTTGGGTTTAAGGGTTACGTAAAATATGTATATCACCTTTCCTGTTCAGTAATGTGTGCAGAACGTTTTTGCATCCCATTATGCTTTTGATTTGTTGACTTTAAGGAGTTACGTACACCCAAAAAGTAGGTTTTTTCGGGGGGGTTGGGGGTTAAAATCACCTTTCTTGGGCGGTTTCGAATATGCTACCATAGCTATACTTTTTCCAGTTACCCTTCATCTGCATCATACAAAATTTCGTGGTTTTCACAGTAAGTGAACAATTCATCTTCTCTTTAGCCACCCTACTACATCTATGGATGATATGTTATACTTAGGCCTTTTCCCAATGTACCGGGGGAAGCAAGCGTCATAGGCAAGGGGACCTTTAGTGTGTTTCATACCCCATTGTTAGTTACTTATGTGCCAACTTTCAGGTTTTTGACGTTGTGGAGTTACGTACAACCAAAAAGATAGGTTTTTTTTTTTGGGGGGGGTGTAAAACCCCCGGTTTTTTTTTTTTTGGGGGGGGGGGATGTTTCGAACTTGCCATCATACCTTTTTTTTCCCGGTTACCCATCATCTGCATCCAAGATTTCAAGATTTCATGCTTTTCAGAATAAGTGAATAATTCTAGCCACCGTACTACATCTATGGATGACATGTTACTTACACCCTTTTTCCAATGTACCGGAGGAAGCAAGCGTCTTACCGCAGGGGACTTTTATTAGGTTTCCTACACCATTGGTAGTAATTATGAGTCAACTTTCAGCTTTCTTTGAATTAATCCCATGTTTAAACCTAAAATGGCTGGGCTATTTTTAACCGTCTCAGAAATCATTATGGCGACAAAATGGTTCCAAATTACTTCCATTAAAGGGTTAATTACAGGTTTATGGTGAACAGGGAGCAAACGAGATGAAATGGCGTCACTGGCTCATTGGAAGAGACGGATTTATATTTCTGTTGTGCGCGAGTAAACAGGTTTGGCCTATCCCCACCCCCCTCCACCCCCTTCCAAGGAAAGCAAGGAAAAATACGCAACGCAAAAAAAATAATCTTGCCATAAAAAGAATGTGGGTTTTAAGTTTTCCAGCAAGGCGCGTAAAAATTCCGTTCCCCCCCCCCCCCATAAAAAAAGTTATTTACGAAAACGAATGCCCACACTTTTAAAACAAGCAGGGTAGAAAATCTCCCCCCCCCACCACCCCCTTATTTTACTGAAAAGGAAATAACGTAAAGCAAGAAAAATAATCGTACCTTAAAAATAAGGTGATCGTACGTGTTCTAGCAGGGGCGAAAAAATTATTTACGCGTACGAATGCCCGCATTTGTAAACTATGGAGGGCCGACAATAGGGGAGGGGGGGGGGGGAGGGTCTCCCCCATATTTTTTTTCTTGGGGAAGAAGGTCATAATTGTATGCCCCCTGCCAGAAAACGTGCGACCACTTTATTTTTAAGGTACGTTTATTTTTCTTGCATTGAGTCAGTAATGTATGGCCCCATAAAGAAAAAAAAGTATTGAAGAGAACTCTTGGAACGTTGTTTAAGCCTCCATTGGATCATTGTTTAATCATTGTTACTCTATCGGACGTTAAGAATGCACTTATTAAAAAAGGCAATGTATTTTCACAAATTTCCTGCTGTTTTCCCTGTATGAATTTGGTCATCCAGGGCCAATTCTTCAGGAAAATTTGTATTACATCATAATTAAGCTGTTCTTCTAAAACTTTGTCTCGTTCTTCCTCGAGTCACTTGTTGTTTCTCCATTTCATCATCCGCAAGTACAACAGCAAGGCTGCAGCTCCTAGTATTCGATCCCCAGCCATTTTTAATACAAAATGCAAACATATACCCGATAATTCAGTGCTTTGGCTGTTAGTTGCTGAGACTATGGCTGCTCAAATTTGCTACTCTTGGCTGCTGGCTGTCGATATTTCACGGCTGCTGGAAACCAAGATTTGTCACGTGAACAACAGAAAGGTTGCTGGTTTCCTGGGTTAGCTGCTGGCTGCTACCTAATTTGGCTGCCCAATTTGCGCCGGGCAAGCAACCCTCCCCTCCTTATATCCTTTAGCTGAATTCTTGCCCCCTACTTCTCTCCTACCCGCACAAACAAAATTCCTGTGTGCCCCACAGATTGGTTTGTCGCGCTCCCAGACGACGCCTTTGTGCCAGAAGGCGAGACGGACAATTTAGCTAGGAAATTTCAATCGGAAATTCCTAGGATCTTCTACACGCTACATTCGACATGAGTACAAGGTATCACAGGGACCTTCTCTTCTAAAAAATGCTAGAAGTGGCTGATTTAAGCTCGAACCAGGGATATGGTTCGAGCTGAGGCTACCTTGCTTCATTGTATTACGTATACTAAATAAATGACGACGAAAGCAAAGCTTAACATACTGCAAGTTTGTCTTAATCTTGCCCAAAGCCGGGGCATTATTTTAAATTATGAAAAAATTAAATTCAAGGATTTCAAGGAGGTAGTGAACAATTCCAAGGAATTCAAGGCCTTGAATTTTTCTTAAGAAATTCAAACCCTTTCAAGGATTTCAAGCATCTTGTGCCAACCCTTTTTTACTGACCTGAACTCACCCAAACAATCTTCCACTCATGGTATCTATCATTCATTCAGGGTGTGTAATGGTCTTCTTTTGTCACGTCAGTGCGTGTCCCGCTTGAACATTGCATTAGGAAGGAACTTAAAAGTGGTACGGCCAACCAAATCAGGTAGGGGTCTGGGGGAGCACTGTGAATTTCCCCCAGCAGAACCCCGGAAGTTGAAGTAATTTCTGGTACTGTATTGTGTTATCTGGCTCTCGAGGCTACGTTTTGAACAAATTTAGTTAAAATGTGGATCACGTACGGCAGGGGTGGATGTAGGAATTTATGGAGGGGGGAGGGGCTGGGGAAAGGAACATTTGAGGATTCGTCTTTTTTTTTTTTTTTTTTGCTTTTTGTATTTCGGCCAACTGACAGCGGTGCATTTCCCCGACCAACAGTGACTTCAAATTGCGTGAGGTCGGTGGGAAGTCCTGTGTTTTCAGGCCCACTCGGGGTAGTGTGCTTTTATTTCATTCTCAGATTAGTGTAGCCTAACAAAGCCATTTTTTAATTGCAGCCTGTTTGCTTCGATCACCCTTTACCTTGTGATTTATTATTTATTTACGTTAGGTCATTTTAGAACCTTATCCTTATAGACGTAGCATGTAATAAGTAATTTGTCCCCCCAATTCTCCCCCTACCCCCCCCCCCTTCCTCGTTATGTATGCATGCGTGTTTCCTATTCTGTTATTAGTGACTTACAAAACTTACTTTTGAGAAAGTTACATTCGGTTGGCTGATGTGTTCGGCTTTCTCCAAAGTTAGGTGATGAACACTAACTTGCTGAAGCTTGCTTGCTTTAGCGTTTTCTTCCCCCCCCCCCCACAATCCCCGGTCTCATTGTCCTTGGTAGGGTTGGGGGAAAGTTGCCCTAATTTTTGCATGGACGTGAATACTATCACATTACGTGGTAGTATATGAGCTCCCCTACACTCCATGGTTTATGCTAGCGGACAGACGCTGCTCTTTAAAGCTCGGCAGGAAAGCCACGCGCGTGTTACAGGGCCGCTTCAAAAGTTTGACGACATCAGACGCATTGTGTGTGTGTTTGGATATATGGTATTTTAAAACTCGTGTGCCGAAAAGTGGTACGGCAATTGCCGCACCAGCCGTACCGCTTCCTACGGCCATGCGCATGAATGAACTCTTTGCTTTCCTGGAATGAATTCTTCGGACATTAGCAAAGAAATATATGACTTGAAAAGGATGAGTAGGTGCCGGTACTCGTTATTACCTACCTGTCCCATTTTTCCGTGGCGAAGGGGGGAGGGGGGCTTTGCTGCCTGGCTGGAGGTCCCCGGGGCGCTGCCCCGGCTGCCCCAGCATAGCTGTGGCACTATGTAGAACTAATCACAGCTCGCAAATTCATTCTGAAACACTTTCCAACCAGTACAGAGGAAAATTCAGAGGTTACCTTGCAGTTTGTGGGGAAGGGGAGTTGGTGGGGGATAGTGGAAGCTAGGATTTAAATTAACGAGAGCAGTAGCTAACAAATGAGCCTCGGGTCAACTAGATTTTTAATTAAATTTTCTGTGATTTTAAAGCTACGTGTATCTCTAAACCTTAATTAAGCGGTGGTTGGCTCCACAATATATACAGCGTTTGGTTCAGAATTAACTCTGCATCCTTGTTTCTGCAATCATACTATGGATTACGTAATTTGAGAAGGTTTAAAGCAACACCTTTGAAAGCAATTAATAGAACAGTTGGGCGAAATCGATCTGCAAGAACACGTGCCGCTAATGGGCAAGTGGGCGAATTCTGTGGTAAGACAGTTACATGATTTCATTTCCTACATTTTTAGGAGTCAAATGGCATGCATATGGTACTGTCACAGTCTTTTTCCAGGCTTCTCCACCACTGAGTTGCCTAATATCGCATAATATCTTCGATATGCCCGTGTTGCAAGAAAATACGTCAATTCAACGAGAATTGACGTTGTTGAGGCAAACGAAGTGACAGTAAAGACTTCGTAGCATTACACGACATGATAAACATAAATATACCAATGAAACCAGTGCTTGAAGTGGGGCGGTATGCGACGGTATGGCATACCGCCTCTTGCTGCCGAGAGGAATGGGCAATGCATATGGTACTGTCATAGTCTTTTTCCAGGCTTCTCCACCACTGAGTTGCCTAATATCGCATAATATTTTCGATCTGCCCGTGTTGCAAGAAAATACGTCAATTCAACGAGAATTGACGTTGTTGAGGCAAACGAAGTGACAGTAAAGACTTCGTAGCATTACACGACATGATAAACATAAATATACCGATGAAACCAGTGCTTCAAGTGGGGCTTGAAGAGTTCGAACAAAGTTGATTAATTTGTCAGCTGATATTTTTATGCGGCGGTCACTGTGTATTTAATCATGTCACTTGTTTTTACCCCAAGTCTTGCTTGTTATCTTGTATCAAGTAATACCCTGACCGATTCCACACCGGAGCTGAGTCCCTCGTTTATTTACTCGCTAGCTTCAATTCTTGATTTCAGCACACGGCATCGGCGTCCATTGCACCGTAACAAAGTATATTAAAGTAAAGTATATTGCTCTAAGAGCCCCCGCGCACTAGGCTGTCAGATAGTGCGGCCAGTGGTCAGGCTCGGACTGGCCGTAGTGCCGTTGTGCCATGGCACAGGCGCTCTTTGGTTGCCACATTTCTGGGTAGTTTTCTTCCTCCACCGAAGAAAAATGAGTGCCCTATTTTGGATTGTTTTCCGGCTGGTGACTATTCCTTTCAGATACAAATCGCCCCCCCTCCACCCTTCCTTCTTTCTCTCTTTCCCCTTTTCTTCCCCCCATCCCATTCCACTCAACAAAATGGTTCAATAAAACTTTCAAAATCAACCAAACAGCGACCCTTAAAATAAAGCCAAGAAGCTTTAAAAATGGACAATGTATCCGGAAATAACAGCCGAATATCAAAACAAGCAAAGTTTCCAGGGCTTGGCCCCATGTCACGCGATCACGTCGTGAAAAACGAACACGAGCAAGTATGGTCGCCTGCACCCCGCCCGGGATCCCAGTGGCCACTGTGACTGACTGGCCGCGGCAGCCAAGTGCGCGGTGCTACATATACCGTAAGCATTCTCCTTGGCCGCAGCGACCTGGTCGCGCGGCTTGGTTGCCTAGTGCGTGGGGGGGGGGGCTTAGATTGAACCAGGCATTGTATTCATGTTCTTTTCTATAGAGCGCTTTGCGTAACACATTTATGGTGCAAAGGTAACATCAACATTACGCATTGAAAATTGTGTCAATCTCGGGGTTGCAGCCATACCGCTGCTGTGCTAAAGCTATCGCTAAAGTGCACGCTATCGCTTCGTGGATTTCCGTGTGCTTCTTCAGTAATCTTATACCTGGTGGTTGAAAAAGAAGAAAACCACAAAAGATTTGATAAATCCAACCTCCCATTATTACGTAATATATGAAGTTATTTGATCGTATATGCAGTTATTTTGTATTTTGTGAAATTTCAAGTAATAAGTGCTTACCACCATCCCCAATAGATGCCCAGCTTTGGATTATTATTTTTTACAATTCCCCCCCCCCCCCTCCCCACCCTCTCCATCAACCAACGATTCAGAGTCGGAAAACAAACGGGGTGGGGGGAGGGGGTGAAATAACAGAAAAAAGTCTTCAGTTTGTGCCATACCGTCTCTTATCAGTGTCGGATTGGGAGGGGATGGATTTTCCCGGAAAGAGAACGGTCCCCCCCCCCTTATCTCCAAATTTTGGGGACTTTTTTTCTGTGTAACCCCCGTATTGCTGTGTATTGTGGGTAAATTGTGACCATTTGTACACATATCTTTGCACTATAGGAGGCCCTGAATTACTCGATCTTGTTTTTTCCACTTCGGACACTGTGTGAAACAATATATCTGTTCGTCGTATCACATTTTTGTGTGTTCGACATGGTTTAATAAAACATGCCTGGGTTTAGAAATCTACATTATAATCCTGGATGCAGGCTGAAAGGAAGGCTAAAGCAAAAGGGAAGGCTAAAGCAAAAAGGAAGGCTAAAAGGAAAACCACTTCTGCCCTCCTCACCCCCGCATTGAAAATGTACTCTCCCACTCTACGTGCATGGAAACAGGAGGCAGGCATGAGTGGTCGATCAACTCAATAAAGGTTCAATCTGACAAGTCATCGGGCCGAACAATCACTTCTCCCTCCTGGCGCCCGCATTGCAAATGCGCTCTCCCATTCTACCTGCATTGAAAGAGGAGGCAGGCATGAGTAAGCGATCAATCCTATAAGTCGTCGGGAAGAGTGCCGGGAAAATGTCCCGGGAAATGTGTCTGTAAACTTAATTCATGACCGGCCCCGTGCATAGCACGGGCTTCCTCTATTTATAAAATCGTTTGTTTCACGTACTTCCGATAATTTTCTTGCTGGAGGGTTTGTACCTGCTTTACTTTTTCTCTGAATGAGAGGTGACAAGGCCCCTCCACCTTACTACGGCCATGACGATCCCTGTCCTGGGCAGCGCCACAAAACAAGTGTACTTCATAGCAATGCAATCGAAAGGTCATTGCCACCTAGTGACAAAGCCAGTGCAATGCAAATCTACAATATTGGCCCAGAAGCCAAAAGATACAAGACCACAGCGATCGTAACCTTGTTCTCATCTTATTTTTAAAGCGCATGCATTTCTTTAACGTCACATTTCCACTGAACTAATATAAATTATTCAGGACTTAACACACGTCAATTGCATAATGATACAACCCGGCAACAGAAGGTACTATTTAAAATTAAAAACGCACCTGCTCATACATTAAAATCCCGGCGACAAGGTTTGTTGAATTCAAACGCCACCACCCAAAAAAGAAGAAAAGAAAAAAAAAAAAAACAGAAAAGAAAGTTGAAAAAATATAAAACGAAAAAAAAAAATATCGACTTGCTTCGTCGACAGCGGCTGAAACAACGAAAAATGAAATTCACGTAAAAAAATAAAACGTCAGGAATAAATATCCGCGCCAACGAAAATTATGAATTATTTATAATGCCCCGACAGTTAATCCGTGCTGGCATGTTATTCATAGTGACAAAGCGGTTAGGGCCCAACGTCAATCATGTTACCTTTAACTTGGGCTTGCGTGTTTTTTTTTTCTTTTTTCTTTTTCTTTTAACAGAGCACGAATAAAAAGCAGATTTCACTAAACAGTCTTTTTTAATAAGCTTAGGGGTAGGTGATTGATTGAAGTTATTTATACACTCACAACACAGCAACACGTAGAAGACAAACGATAGGAGTCATTCAGGGTCTCCCTTTCCCTTATTCCCAAACCTTTCCGTGCTTCATTAATAATTTTTTTTTGTTGACTTTGGGATCTTTTGCGAATAGACGCAAACCAAAGGCTCGACTGAGAGTCTTAAGAGGACAAATCATCAGTTTTGGGGTGCTTGCGGAAATTTTGGTACTAGATGTTAAATTATTATTATTGACGTATTCCATGCCTTTCTTTTCTTGGAAGCGGTGTAGTAAAACAACAGTATCGTGCGCGATTAACGTCAAACGGCCTCTACACAAACGGGATATTGAGATAATGTGTAATGCGTAATATTGACGGTGATTTTACACCATACTCTGTGCCTTTCTGAATCGCTCAATGGAAAGGAAAACGTACAGATTGTGAATATCAAGTGCTACAATCTACGCAAACACACCACTAAT
The DNA here is from genome assembly GCA_023313725.1 of Lithobius niger. Lineage (NCBI taxonomy): Eukaryota > Metazoa > Arthropoda > Chilopoda > Lithobiomorpha > Lithobiidae > Lithobius > Lithobius niger. Next base: position 344 of record JAHWFP010270664.1, on the reverse strand, counting down.
TAGGCTTTTTTTTTTTGACGTTGAATAATGTCTATTTACGATCCTACGCTAAGATGAAAAATGTCCGTCCCGTGTACGATATTAAAACGCTTGTAACTCGGGACCCGTAAGAGGTAGAATTACAAACCGAAATGTAAATAAAAGGTAAATAAAGTAACGGTACGAAGGGTACAACAAACGGCTACATAAAGGTACAAAGGGGGGGGGGGGGGGGTTCATATAATTACAAAACAAAATGTAAATGAAAGAGTTAATGAAGGGTAAACTAATAAATTGTAAAGAAAGTAAATGTACGAAATGGTAAATGTACGAAACAGCCCATAAGGGTAAAACAGTACAAAATG
>JAHWFP010270663.1:0-17455 GCA_023313725.1 Lithobius niger | reverse complement strand
GTAGTTGGTGGTGAGGGGAGGAATTTCTTCCACCTTGCTTCCAGTCTAGTTTTGAATTGGGGGTCACCATGTTACTAATCATTTTGAGTGTAACAGTGTGTTCTTGAGTGTTCAGTAGTTTTCAAGAACCGGCATATAAAATGATTACTAACATGGTGACACCCCAATTCAAAATTAGACTGGAAGCAAGCTGGAAGAAAATTCTCCCCTTACCACCAACTAGGGAGGACAAAACGATGAAGAATCACTGGCTTTGAGCAGCGCCAACACCAGCCTGGAATGCTGACTCAAGGCTTACTGTAACATGATTAGGAGGGAGTTTTGAATTTTTAGAGGTCGTTGGGTTTGGAAGGAGTGTGAGTGTGGATTTGGGAAGAATGTGTGTGTGGGTGCTAGTGGCTTAACTGCCTGAAGAAGACACCCAGTAAGGGTTTTGAAAATTCGTAGGTTTTAAGGTGAAAAACTTTGACTTTTGGGTCAGCGTTATTTAACAGTGAGTATTCGTCAAGATATTTAAGTTTATCTAGTACAATTAGGAGGTATGGTGGTGCACAGAGCGCCACAATATTCTGGTAGTGTATATTCTACAGTATCATAAAAGGAACCCACATTAGAGTGAGAACATGTACACTACAACATCCACGATTGCATAGTGAACTACATCGACAAAGCTATGTGCACCAAGTCAGGATATTTCAACAAACTAGGTGTATGTACTTAACGTCTTGCGACACCCTTTTCTCATGCAACAACATGATACTCTGCCATCCTTGTGAATTGCAAAGACAATGGTCAAGCTCCGCTCCGTAGCATTTGGCCGGGATTGCTTAGGGATGCCAAACAGTATGTATGTTCCTGGTATAGTTGTCAAGTATCCAAACCAAGCCAACAGTGGAAGAAAGAACTGATGATACCGGTCACACCTACCACACCAATGAGTCATCTGGGCATCGACTTCGTTGGGACACTCCCAGCGACAACTGAGGGAAACAGATTTGTTCTAACGTTCGTAAATTACTTCACGAAGTGAGTCTGATTTGTGCTGACCAGACGCGCCACCGCTTGTGCTGCTGCTGTTAACCTTTTCAAAGCCGTCGTGCAGACCAGGGAAGATTCTCTGAAGATTCTCATCTCGGACAACGGGACCTGCCTGCTTCCAAGTTAATCGCTGAAATGGCACAACTACGGGAATGAACTAAGGAAGTTTTGCACCTATCACCCGCAAGCGAATGCCACTGAGTCAACTGAAGGCTGAAAGTGCTATCCATACGTATGTGGGTATGCATCACAACTAAAGGGTAGGATAGAAGGTTCAGATCCCTACAGTCCTTCCATGCCAGAGGTGCCACATTCCTTGATTCTATCAAAAAGTTTTGATTCTATCTACCATGAACGTTTATGGATATCAGCCATCGAGGGTTACAGTTTGGTTTTTAAGTCTGTCCTCTCTCTTGTTGGCAGGCACGAAACGTCGTCACACAAAGACCGAGGGTACCCATACCTCTCCTCTGCCTGGGATCTTCCCTTCACATTTTCAGCCTGTCGGGTAGACCATATGTGCCACTTCATTAAGCTTCTTCCCTCCTGATAACCCAGAAGACTGGTTCCTGTTTGCCCTGGCTATAGCTGTAAGGCATGGTGAATGGGCAGCTTTGGTGAGGAGCAAGGTCTTCCTCAAGCGGGACCAGTCCTGGAGCAAAGTAACTTTCTTGTTACCACCCGAGTTCAGAGTGTCCTGTTAAAGCATTTGGGTGCTTTCTTGCAGCCAGAACGCACTTAAAACATGTGGAGAACGAGCATGTGGAGAACCTGCGGGTATTAAGGGGCTGAGAAGAACCTCATGTGGACCTCGGTGTTCTTTAAAATAGACAGACTCCTGTTTCACCTTTCTTGGTGGCTCTCTGAACATCCAAGTTAACAGCAGTCACCGAGTCAAGTGATCCCTCTATATTCTGTTCGTGCACATAAATTGCACGCTCTAGCCTCATTGTAAGGACTTGCGGATAGGGATACCCCTGTACGAGGTCCTAACCGCATGCTCTTGGAGGAATAGGATGACTTTCATCATTTACTTTTTAGGAATGTCCCACTGATCACTGGAAATCTGCGAGATGATGACCACCTCATTATCGGTAGTTGCATCAGCGGCTATTGAATGAAGAGGTAGAAAAGGTTGCTGTCACTCGTACTGTTAGTTTTTTCTTGACTTGGTGTGTACTCTGACGATTTTATGGCATCAAGCTCAGGGTTCTACCTGTCACGCCATTATATTAGGCAAGTGCTGCTTAAACTTATTGTTAAGTGTTTTACAAGACAAGTAAAAATGTAGTTTTAAACATAAAAATAGTTTTTACTTATCCTAAAATACTTTTTGGGGAACTCATCCATCGACCCCACTGGTCGAACCTGCGACCATGAATCAGAAAACTGTACGTTGGAGATCTGGGCTGGTGTCAATGATTTATATTATATGGGTAGCTGTTCTGGTGGGGTGCCTTTATGTTTCCTTAAAAGTTTTGGTGTTATTGTTGTGCATGGAGCATATTTTGGAAATGAAATAGCTATCATTTTAAAAGAAAGTATTTTGAGGATAAGAACTATTTTTATGTGTAAAAGTATGTTTTCTCGGAAGATTTGAAGCGTTAATGAAAAAAGTGGCCAACGATCTTAACAATGCCTCTTCCCCAACCCTCCAAAATTTGGAGTCCCAGAGATGTATGCATTTTATGTTGTGTCTGTACGTTTTAAGCGTCTTTCCTTCTGCAAGAGTTGAAAAAGAAATTGCTAATGATGTAAATTTTTATTGTATAGAATGGTGACAAAGCAGTCAAAGTTGATAAAGGGAACTCCGTGGAATTGGTTTGGGCAGAAGTAAACTATACCAGCATAACTTTAAAAGTAAGAAGTCGGTACATGTGAAGTCTTTGATTGTGGATTAAATTTGAATTTAACGAAACTAAATGGTTAGTGCAGGTATCTTTGTATTTCTAGTATTTTCTGTCAAGAATGAGCTGTTTTGTTTTAGATACCAGATTACCGTGGCCAAACATGGGTATGCACGAAGAAAGTAGAGACTTCTGTTCCTGAACTGACGGTTTGGTCCTTTGAAACTAGTCCTCCCCAGTCACCACAAAATATAATGGTAAGTAATAATCACTGTGCTTGCTGCCGAGATTGTAAATTTTAAGGTCCGTACAATGGAACTTAGTTTGGACTAAAAAACAAATTTATTTGCCGTAACTCATAGCTCAATGTTTTCTCACGCGCACATTTCTCTCACGAACACTCCAAGGGCTGCTTACCCAGAGTTCCTGTTGTAGGATGGTCATTGTTGACCCTTACAAGTAAAAAAATCGATTGAGACATTTTATGACCATTTATTGTGTTCGTGTGTAGCCCACCTATTTCATATTTTGTGCTTGTAATAATCATTTGTACAGAGCTGTTTCATATGAATATTGTCAAATCCCTGTGATTGTGCACCTCTGACTGTGAGCGTTAGCTTGATCCGCAAACCTGAAGTGCTGTTATTAAAACGCTAGTTCAGTTGTTCCCACCCAACTAATAGGGTTGCATGCCGAATCCTTATTTCTCCCCAAAAACTTTTTCCAATCTTGCCTTGAATACCTTAAGTTGCAAACTGGTTACATGATTCCATCATCAAAAACTGTAGGTTGACGTACGACTCTCGAGCAAGCATCACGACCTCTCCTCTTTTTGGATATTGAAGCTCTTTTAGGCATGAGATATGTGAAATAAATGGCTTGAAGAGTACCGGTTCAGTTATTCTGGCGAATTTGTAACAATTCAAGATTTCCTGCCCTAGAATTTGCCCTATTCACAGTGGCTTTGTGTGAAGAATCATGGCTGCACTGTTGGTTAGAGACAACTGGACAAGTGATATCTCTAACAGAGGCTTATTACTCAACATCAACGTTAACACTAATTCCTGTGGAAGGAATTGGTATGTTAAAGTAATCTTAAAAGTTGGCCTACCACTAGGCCTCATGGTTTCATCAATGAAAAACAATTTACGAATTTGAAAAAAAGGTTGCTGCAAAGTTATTGAATTTGTAACTTTCTTTTCAGGACCTTGGCGTGTACATGGTAGATGATTACGAAGCTGTAACGCTGACGTTATATTGTCCCTTCTGGATGATCAACAAGACTGGATTTACACTGACCTACAAGGTTTGTCATTCACCTTTTTCTTCTTTTTATTAATTTATAAAACATATGTAGTGAAACTGAAATTGTATTTCCAAGGTTCTTAACGCCAGCTTAACTTTTAGAAAATTTCACTTTTGTCCAAAAATATTTCCCTTTAGTTATTACCTTAAACTTCAGTTTAATGCTCTATGCCAAAACCTTAACTTTAAAGCTTCCTTATTCCCCACCAGGTGGCACTTTGTTCGTATCCCAGTAGGCATTGCCACCAACACCGTGTGTGTGAGTTTGGTTTGCTGCAATTTGTCCATCTTAAAACTTTTGGAAAATGTTTCACGCGATTTAGAAGTGTGCTTACACAGGAAAACCCCCAGTGATAACAAGCCGCATGCAGATATTGCTGGACGTGTGACTACCGTGTTAAACCGTGAGTCGTTTGTCTCCAGCACACTGAAACCACGATGTAGGTATTGAGAAAATAGGGTATAAATCCAACAAAAACAATTCACAACAACAGCGCTCCACCTCTTTGGATTTGTATTGTAGTTCGCTTGACCGTAAACTAACATCGGCTGAGTTCGATATTGACCCGATAGGATTTATTAACTAAAGACCCAAATGTGAATTCTACGGCAGCGCTAACACCCCAGCCGGATACGGCTGGAGTAGGTGCAGACCCGTCAGGCTTACCTGTTTAGTTCTTGAAATTTCTGTCGTGTTTTCTATTTAGCAAGTTTCCTAAGTGGATGGATTTTATGTTTTAATACATATATTTACAAGGGTTATAAAGAGCAAAATTGGAAACTCGTGACTTAATGATACACAACACAGTCTGCCATAGTGCCTTTATTTAAATCGAGTGCTGCCATTTAATAACTTGGGTGTGTTTTGTCGCTTCACTCGTGTTCCGAGGTAACCTTCAGGAAGCTCGCTTTTCATTGCTGGACTTAGTTATTTTGCTTTCGCGCGTAATTATGTCATGATGGGGAAAGGGATTGTTACTGTTAATCCATAGAAGCGATTATTTTTGCTTATTTCATTTTAATAATGCTCAATTGCTCATGCCTAAACTTAAAACATTAAACCGTCTGTTGCCAGGCTTCCCACAATTGTTGGCATTCGAACAGTGCTCCACTTCACTTTTTGATTTAGACACAACCAAGTTCAGTCATGTTAGTTTTTGCTCACGGAAAATTATGTCTACGGTATCGGCAGGAGGAAAAAGTGCTCCCATCCGTTTATCGCATGGTCATTGACATACCATTGGCCTACGCTGCCAGCTTTCTAATTTTTGTAAGGTTACGTGTTAAATTTTTCTGAAGGGCAGGAAGGAGTGGAGGAACTGGTTTCACCAGCCAAGTTAGCCCAATGGACATGCAAAGTGATCTGCAGGCCGTACGAAAGTGCTCCATGCCATGTTGACTTTCCCAGATGTGGTAGCGGCTTGCTCCTGACGCAACAAAAACATGTTTATCACTCATTACCTACAGGATGGAAGGGCGATTGATAACAAATCTAGTTGAGTGAACACATAATGGCTGGAAAGTTGAGTTAAAGGGGCAGTAAAACATCTTGCTGCCAGTGCAGTGGCAGTTGAACGATGACATAGAAAAGGTGGATAACATAATAAAAAATTGTAGTAAAAATAGTGGAATGGTGAATTTGGTGCCAAACGGCTATGGATACGACTCGGCGCACCTCCAGTTGGACAAAGTCAGTAAAAATTAAAGGTTAGTAGTTTTGAGAATGAAATCCTTTAACACTTCCCTTTGATAAATCCTCCCACCGCACCCCGGTCTTTGTAAACCGAAAGGTTTCCGTAAAACGAAAAGAGAGGTGGAGCATTGTAGAAGCGCCAACAATACCGGGAATCCTAGTAATACATGGTTTAGTTTAGGCATGATGGTTATTTAAAACGAAATAAGCAAAATTAAAGGTAAGCATTTTATGATAAGTAAAAACTAATTTTATGTTCCAAAATTTTGATTTTGTTAGACTCAACAATTGGCTTATCAACTAAGTCGGGGTTTGCAAATAAAAAAATAAAATCCATAACTATGTTTACTGTAGCCTGAACCAAACTGTGAAGCTGTTTTACACGGCTTAGTTGGTGGGAATAGTTGCAATGTGTGTCATTTTAAAATTTATGACTTACACTTATGTTTTAATCTCCTTTTCATTTCTCGATGCTTGTAGACTTCAGACACTGTAATTCTTCCTGTGACTACTTCATGTTGTGGCACACCGAAACGTGCTCCACAGGTACCAACAAGGGTGCTGGTTTTGGTGTGGGTTGGTTCTTGATTAGCACTCCTGCTTACTAACCAATCCTTTGGCACTTGCTGCTGTGTGAAAGCATTTTAATGACTTTTGTTTTTTACCCAAGCTTGTTTTTTTGTGTTGTGGTCGACATGGAATTTCCAATGACAAGTGACTACTTCCCACAATGTTCTTTTGCACAAACCAGTCTTTTTTTTTTCTGCATTGTGGCTGACTTTAAACGAAAGTGCTTTGTCGTTTCCGTTGGTCGTCGTATTAACTCACTTTAGAAGCCTGACTATATTTCCCATGGTTCCTTTTTACACTTTCCATGAGTTTGAAATAAAAGAGTATTTGCTGCCTTGCTTTAAAGACTGGTTCTTGTATCTAGGTCAACTAGTTTGTTTAGGTTCGAAAGGAAAGAGCTGCATGAAGTGTTCATTAAAAATGCTAGCTGTGTGAATCTGTATTATTTCCCTTGCGGATCTTATCTCACAATACCGTCCCCAATTAAATTTTAACATTATTGTCTGCTTAAGACAAAAATTCCTCATTATTAAAAAATAAATATCCTATATCCACCACACCAACATAACCCTTATTATAGCCGGATCTGGAAATCTCAGGTGCTACGCTTGTGCTGATCGTCGGCCATCTTTGTTGTCGGGACGAACGACGATTCAAACGTCTCTCCCGTCGCCTCTGTGTTTTTAAACATTGGTTCCTGTTTTCTCAATGTGATTCTTCAATTTTATGAACCTTTTGTGATTCTGTGTGCCACTGATGAAGTACATCACTTGTGATTGTGTGCGGATGTCTGTATATGGCTTCTTCCGAAGTGACTGTATTGGGATCTCTGGTTAGGTCTAAGTGCTGTACTCGCTTTCACCATTATACTCTCAATTTACAAGAAAAGTATTGGTCGTGCCAGGACTGCTCGACCCTGTGAAACCTGCTTTTTAATTCCTCGTGAACATTGGGAAATTAATTCTTCCCAAACACGATAAATCCTGTGTCCGTATACGTCAGGTACAGGCTGAATGCACCTGTAAGCAACCATCGGCGTCGGACGATGCTCCTGCTACACTGGTCAGCAAAAAACAGAAATATGATCAAAAGGACGCACCAAAATCCAGTGCGTCTTATACAACAAAGAAATCCTTTTTGTTGGTGGAATCTTTGCCTAAACCTTCCCCAATCCTTTCTGTATGCATGCAAAAAAGTTCGGTATTTTGGTAACGTGGTTATAGGACAAATTTTGCGCGAGGACAAACTAGCCTACTAGGTATGTAAAAAATAATAAATAAAACCAAGGTTAAGTGTCATACTTTTCAATCCATTTTGAAAACATTTCTTCATTAAAATACAATAAAAAGAGTTGTAGCTTTTTTATTTATCGCACAAATAACCATGCGAAAAAATAAATAATGAAAATTCACTGAATGGTCAAGTTTGGCGGGTTTAAATGCTGTGCTACTGCATGTGTAGTATTAACTGGGGAAAAACATCATCAAGGTGTACGCGCACACATGAACGAAAACAATAATTTAAACACTGTTTAACCTGCACTTTCTAGCATTCCTTCCTCAATGCAATCTCGCCGTAGAGAAGAACTTGTTGGCTTTCCTGCCAGCTCGGTAGCTTATTCTACTGCGCATTCATGTCACAGTCCTCCTATAAAAGTGCTGGTGCTGGACCTGGCTTCATCTTTCTCCTCTAGGCTACCACGCTGCGTGGTTGCTATCCCTTGCTCTCCGGACCATTCATATTTGGCACAACTGCGTTCATATTTGGTTCTGCTACTGGTCCCGTCCCCCCCCGGCCCCCCCCCCCCCTCCCCCCCCCCCGCCCTATTTCTCTCTCTCTCTCTCTCTCTAAATTTAAGCCCTGAAGATGGTACTTCCTTCCTTGTCAGCTGTCAAATGGCTTATTTCCCTGTCAGCTTTCCTGAACAGCTGAATTTGGAACATTCACGTTCAATCCCAAGCTGACAGGCGAGTTTAATAAGTTGCTATGGGGAAAATAGTGTACTGGCCTGCAAGTTAAGGAGGCTATGGCTCCAAGCAGTATTCAAATAGCAGACGAACGATCACGACGAAGTGGTGATGTAGTAGCCTGACGAAGACAGTCGTTCTGAGCCCCTTCAACTCCAGAAAATCCAGACTGTCGAAAATTTACAGGGATATTGGAACGGTGAAGATCCTTTCCTTTGAAATCTAAGCGTACAAGACGTAAACATGAACTCAATTTTTCAAAGTAAGCGATGTGACATTTTTAAATTGGAATATTCACTCTATCCTTGTTAACCCTAGAACGATCAACGGGGTCTCGCGGGGACCCCCACAAGTAGTATTTCGCGAAATTTTGTCAGAAAACATTTTTTTTAACAGCCTATTTTTTTGGACATTGTTTTCTAGCATATTTTGAACATCTCCAGAGACTTTCGACCTAATAGAGATTTTTTTTCTGAAACATAAGCTTTGAGGAATTTTGCCGTAGGAATGTTTTTAATGTAACACGTAAGTAAGCCACACCCTTCTGTTTGACAAAAAGAATAGTTTTATAAATAAAACAATTTTGATTCGCACGTGATATTGATTATTTCTACATAATTTTTTTAGATAATTTTCCTACGTTAATTTTTTTTTAAAGTTTTTTTTGTTCTGATAACTATTATTTCTATTGCCCCTCGGAAACATAGATTACCTGTGTTTTTGTTGCATTCTTTCCTGAAGGATGCTCTCTCGGTGGAGGGTTCTTGAAATCGTCGCTAGATGGCCAGCTGCGCAACCCGGTCTGCGCATGCGCGACCCCTCTTATAAAAGCGGCTCGGCGATTCCCGCCTGCCAACTTTTTTTCCTCCACCTGCATCGAACGGACACTTCGCTCCTCTCGCTTCCAGCTTCGCCTGCGCCTTCGCCCTCATCTACGCCTTCGCCCTTTTGGAAAGCCCAAGTTGCTGTCTTCGCCCTCAGTTCTTCACCATACCTGATGGCAAGATCCAGACCTTCGGCCAAGCCTTCACCCAGGACTGTGCCTTCGCCCGCCAGCCCTACGCCTCCTAATCCGGAATTTTTTGTAGACGCTTCGCCTACGCCTACGCCTACTCCGCTGGCTCTGCCACGGCTGCTTCGCCCTAATTGGATTGATGCCCGCCGAGCTCGCATCCCACCTTTGACACCCTCGCCCGATCACAGCTGCGCTCTTGCTCACCTGTCTAACATGGCAACGAGCTCGTCTCGTACACTTCGCCGGCCGGCACTTGGCCTTCCTGCCACTTCCACCTCCGACCTCACCACTTCAAAGCACGGCTACCACTGATGCCCATCAGGGCCCACACCGCCATGAACGGTTCTCCTCCCGGCTACTGAAATGGAACAAAAAGAAACTGGCATCTCTTCCCCAACACCTACGCCGTTTTTCCTGATCAACTTCGTACCAAACTAGACTGCATTAACACCCGCCTCTTCGGCCCTCGACTTGGCTTCACCTACACCTTGGCTTAGCTTCGCCTTTGCTATAAACTTTGCTTCGCCTTCGCCCTCAGCTTTGCTTCGCCTTCACCACCGACTTTGCTTCGCCTTTACCCCTGCTAGCTTCGCCCAGGGTTCCAGCCGTTGATCAACACATCTACTTCCCAGCTGACCGCTTCGCCTCGTCATGCACGGCTCGCTCACGGCTCCCGCCGGGAAACCTTGAGCCCCGTTCGCACATTGCCTTCTTTTCAAACGAAGACAGAAAATTGCTGCATATCCAGACAGCTGCTTCCATCCAGAAAACACGATTCAATCATTCTTCCTCTAAAGAACAAAGAATTCAAACACCGAAAATCACCTTTAACCTGCAGCGGATCAAACAACAACAGACAAAGATCAACAGCAGAACAACTACAAGTCAACACAATCTTCAGCTTCTTGTCTCATCATCAAATCCCTAGACACAGACCAAGGAACTCCAAAAGGGGAAAGAAATTGTACGCAATCTCTTCCTCCCCCCCCCCCTCCACAGCAACTCAAGACAATCTTCAAATACGGAATCAAGACTCTCTTCAACTTCACGAATATAACTCATCAACGCAAGCCAAGTCAAAACAAGCACATTGTCACGACCTGTAAAGCTTCAGCTTAGACAGCTGGTCTCAAACAACTGATCTGATCTGGAACACACAAATCAGGCTAACATCACGAACAGTAAGACAATCTGCACCTTGTCTAACACAAGACTAATACTCATGCAACGTCCAAAGTATTCACAAGCTAAAGAAAAAAACTAACAACCAACATCATCCTCAACTCATGCATGAAGCTAAAAGTCAAAATGGCCGTCACCACCTCTTCTCATTTGGAACTCACATTCACGTTATGACTATTTTCAAGAGACAGAAGCCAAGAATCAGACAGCTTGTTTACGACAGCTTGTCCTCGTCCATCATCCACTTCTCACGCATGAATTTAAAGTCAAGACGTCCGTCGTCATATCGCCCCGTTTGTAACTTAACACTCATGTCATGAGTAAAGTTTTCAAACGTTTGAAACCAAGATCCTAACAATTTATCTAGGACAGCTCGTCTTCACCACTGGAAGATCAAGACGATAATCGTCGCCTCGTCTCATACGTGACTCACACTCACGTAACGACGAAAATCTCAAGGATAAAAGCCAAGAATTAGACAGCTTGTCCCGACCATGATCCACTACTCGCGCATGAATTCAAAGACGAGACGTTCGTCGTCATCTCGTCCCGTTTGCCAAGACACGTCATGAGTAAAGTTTCAAACGATCAAGACCAAGAAGCAGATAGCTTATCAAGGACATCTCGTCTTCTCCACCTGAAGATCAAATACAATCATCGTCGTCTCGTCTCGTTCATGACTCAGGCTCACGCTGTGAGTGAAGTCTCAAGCAACTGAAACCAAGAAGCAGACCACACGCCCCCAATCCGCGCGCTTTTCATCCGTAATCCGAAGATTACTCATCAACCTGAAACCAGTACCACCATCCTCTCGCCTCATTCACGTTATGAGTGAAGTTTTTAAGCAAGAAACGGACGACTTGTCACAAGACCCTCTCGGTCGTCATCCAAGATCAATACACCCATCAACGCCTCGCCTCACTCGTGTTGTCACACACACGTGACAAGGAAATCTCCAAGCAACTATGGATAAGAACCGGACTGACACTCCCCACCATGATCAATGAATCAACATTAGAAGACAACCGTGACCTCTTTGGATCATCCATAAAAAAAAAAGACGGAAACCAACCCAAGCCAAGCGAAACCATGCCAAGCCAAGCAAAGCCAAGCAAGACCAAGCCAACTCAAGCCACTCCATGACAAACGTTTTTATTTCTGAAAAACACTCATGTCACGTGAAAAGATGCAAACACCAAAAAAACAAAAAAAAAACATTCGACAACCAACAGCTGGTCTGAAAATAACCACTCTTCAAAGCAAGCAGAAGAACAAGACAGACACAACACATAACGTTCTCATCTCATCAAACTGTAACTACGATTTATCTCGTACAGTTCAGCCCAATCTGAACACACCCACATCAACGCAAGGGATGATTTGACAAAAACGTTGCAACTTGTCCCGAACAACTTCTCCCAGCCATGATCCACAAGTGACATTTCATCCTGAAAATCAAAGAATCATCGTCACGTCCCATTCGTGACTTACTCTCACGTTATGAATGAATTTTCATGCAACTGAAACCAAAAAGCGGACAGCTTGTCCCAGACCACTGGTCTCGACCATGACCCATGAATGACACATCAATCAGAAGATCAAGTCGGTCGTGACTCAAACCCACGTTATGAGGGTAGTTTCGAACAACTGAAACCAAGAATTAAACAACTTGTCCCGGACAACTCGTCTTGACCTCGACTCACAAATCCCGCATCAACCTAAGATCAAGACAACCATCATTGTTTACACGGTTCCTGACAAACGCACACCCAATGACGGCAGCCTCAAGCAATCGAGACCCAAAACAGACAGCTTGTCTCCAACGGCACCACAAATCACATATCGTTCTGAAGACCAAGACAATCGTCATCCACGTCTAACACTCACGTCATCATGACCAACTGAGTCAGCTGCCCTCAATCAACCGAACTCAGACGTCACCAACTCGCGCACCAAACACAAGAGCAAGACGAACGTTGTCGCCAAGTCTCACCATGAACTAACAACCACGTCATACGTGAAGAAACAAACTTCACTGCAAGCCTCCAGCTACTTGTCTGGAACTAGTCGTCCAAATTAAACAGTATCCGACCCCTCCAATCACACCATCAACACCAGTTCTCCCACGACAAAGGGTTATGCTTACAACAGACCCTTCAACGAATTCAAGATTATACAATCCAGTCCAATAGAACAGCACTGAACCCCATCACCAACACTGCAACAATCTTTCAACTAATCGCTCTGATTGAACCTGACAGGGATCTCACGTTCACCCTAGGTTCCCCATCGAAAGCACCACAGAATCGCCGCAACAATGGATCCTCCAACATCTTAACTCTGTTAAAGAACCACTTGCAAATCAAACCAAAAAAAAAAGAAATCTGCAAGCCCTGACAATCAACTGGCAAACCCGCACCAAGAGAATCACTGCCGTCGAACCTGAAAAGTTTCTCTAACCAACACATGCCTTATGGTTCCAAATCAAACAACAAAACATCTGGAATTTTGCAAGATTCGTAAACCAACTCTTCGTAGCCGCTCAAGTTTTTCTTCCCCAGTGTAACATTTACAACGATGGATCAAGACGGTCATCGACAACACCAACGAACACATCAACAAACGACCATCAAACATCAACACATGAACTATGTTCGACATCGACACACGAGACCTCCCACAATGTCCAGTACGGGCTCTACGTTATTACATTAAACGAACCGAAAATCTTGAGTTCCGCAAAGGCCGCAATCAACTATTCCACCCCTAAAACCTCCTACGGCGAAACAACAAGAGCATCATAGATCGGAACGGTCATAAACAACGATTATGAGGACATCGCCAACGACCACCCAGACATCAGGGCAAGGGCACATGAACTAAGGACAATCTCAGCTTCTTGGGCATTCCACAACAAGATCGTCGTAACTGACATGGATGCAACATCCTGGAGACACCAATCCGTTTTCACCAACCATTACTTCCGGGATATGACAAAGCATGAAACTGGACCCATAGTCGCTGCCAGACAGATAATCCATCCTCCTTAAGCACTGAAAACAAATTGAAGTCCTGAAACAGATGTCTTGAAGCTGACGTCCTGAAACAGAAGCATGACCATAAACAAACGACCCCCTTTTCAGGGACACCAATTTTTCCGAAAGTGAACGTAATTCCTGTTTTTCCTGTTTTCAATAAAGTGCAAAATATCGGATGATTTTTTTTGAAGGAGCCAGCTCGCAACTCTAGGTCAACCCGCCAGAATTGACGAGGTCTGTTTTGAATGCAACAAAAACAAAGGTAATCTATGTTTCCGAAGGGCAATAGAAAGAGTATTTTACCGGCCCTCCTGCCAGGCCGGCTGAAAATTGTTTCTATTGCCCGGAGTAAACATACATTACCTGTACCCGCCATACCTCCCCTCTAGTGTCACCACCTGACTGAACGAGAGGGTAAAAAAGATGGCAGGCGGAAATCGCTGAGCTGCTTTTATAACTGGGGTCGTGCATGCGCAAACCTGGTTGCGCAGCTGGCCATCTAGCGACGATTTCAAGAACCCTCCAGCAAGAGAGCATCCTTCAGGAAAGAATGCAACAAAAACACAGGCAATGTAGGTTACGTCCGGGCAATAGAAACAATTTTCAGCCGTCCTGGCAGGAGGGCCGGCAAAATACTCTTTTTGAAGTTTTGCCCATATATAGTTTTTGACACAAAATAAACGTAAGCAATAGCTTTCTATTTTTATAAAACCTGTAAAAAAAAAATCATGTCATTTGGTAATTAGCCTCTTTAAAGAGTGTTCATCAAAGAAAAATTATGAAACTTGAAGTTTTGACTATTTTGTACAGCTAATTAGGTGGTGGTCTCCCAGGACCCCCGATGGCCGTCAAAGTTAAAAAAAAAATATGTTGACTGTTCTAGATTAATGTCGCAAAGCCATTCCCAGGAAGATGCTCGGATCTTCGTGAAGGGACATGCTGCAAAGCATTGAAGGACCATCATGATTAAAATAGTCATAATATTTTCACTGCTGAGTAACACACGTCACACAGTCCCACAGTACGTTAGTGGATCCTTCCTCATAGTTTTCCGACTGCGCCAAAGTCACCAGGAAAACGGCGATAAACACAATCACAGACACTCTCTCATGAGTTTACATCACCCTTAGGAAAGCTACAAAGAATGGGGACGCTTAACCACAAACACGATATGTCAATAAAAGAAAGACATGTCTGTCGGAATCACCTAACCCCCATCTATGTTGGTCTTTTAAACTGACAGTGGTCTGCGCAGCTCACCTATCTTCTTCAGGCACTTTCAACTTCACGTGTTTATTTAGTCTCTTGCACTTACGTGTGGTTCGAATTTGGCGGTCTGCCGTGGCCGGCTTTCAACTTGTCCTGTATCTGCTTACTAAATTCTCTTCTCTCTTGACTCTTGTAATCGTTCTCTTTTCTTGTTGTGTGTTGCCCTCATCTGGGTTTGTACGGGACCTTAAACACATGTAAATGTCCTAGAAGAAAAAAAGGAAATCCAGGCTGGGGAAAAAGGTTTAAAACCACTCAAATAATGCCTCCAGTCCTGAAGTACTCCTGGGAATTACCAATAGAGAAAATTGCGATTCTGTTTTTCCTGTCAGACATCAGTGTGCATCGTGTGTTAAACATTAAAGTAAAAAAAACGTAAATAACAAAAAATAAAACCTAACTGTAGCCACCTTCAGTGTTTATGCATTTCACCAGTTGCTTAACTAATCTGTCCCGTGTATCTTGCCACGGTATTAATAAGATTTCATATTTTTAACAATAAAGATTATGGTCTTAACAATAAAGGTTCTTTTTTTCTCTTATGCTATGCATGTGTGGTCCTTGAATTTTCCCCACAAAATTTTCATTTAGAAAATTTCTTGAATTTTATGTCTACAGGCGAGAGCGAGCCCTGTCTTTTGGTTTTCATTACGGTCTTCTCTCTTCTATGGCCCAGGCTAAGCTTCTTGTCCACTTCCTAAACTACCATTTATATTTTTATATAGTTTAAGATTAAAACTTATTTTGTTAACACCATTTGTTTCGTGTGGACTAATATCCCTTACTAACAAAGGTTTTTGTGGATATGTATCTGTTAGTTTCACATTGTTTCCATTTATATTTTTTGAAAATATAAACGGGATCTTCCCTATTCCATTTTCCTCTGTGTTGTACATAATTGGGTATGGTTTCTGCCAATAATTAATTTTCGTTTTAATGTGAGTGCACTACTACCTTAAATTAACATGGACTTGCTTATTCGACAAAGCTACATGGAACCGATCTTCCAACTGAACAGATATCTACTGGTCAGATCCTGGTGGGTAAATAAATCTATATCAGTGAAATTGCTGGTCTCTTGATAACATCAAAACCATTTTCTGGCTGCATGCAGTGTCAAAAGTTGGAATGGCAAAATCATTCTTCTTGTGGTTTTATCAGTTGCACTCACTGGGTTTGTACGCTAGCTGGAAAAGTCTGGAATTTCTTAAAACCAAGCTGAAAAGTACGCAGTTCTGACAGATCAACAATATCGGGCTGGTAAAACCTAGAATTTGCTTGCATTCTAAATTTCAATGAGTCAACACAGGCAATATTATGATGCTGGTGAAAATATTTTTTACCATAAGATTACCTTGAAGATCCATCGCTCTTGTAAACAGGTGTACATGTATTTCGCAGTTGAAAATAAAAATGGTGTTCGGCTTATGCCATTTTTTTCGTAACCTGCTATATTTACTCCTGTGACATGATTTTGACCTTTGGTTCTAGCTTGGACAAATTAATATTTTTTTTTTACTTATTAACTTGTATCTTATTGCTCAGTGATCACTCATTCAGCCTACTGGGATGTGCACACAAACTGGAGCCAGGAAAACATCATGGAAAATGGAACTACTTATCCTGGAAATAGCTGTAAAAGAATTTGAATGTATGAACCCTGTACTCAGTTTTGGTACTTCCAAAAATGTAATGCTCGATGGAAGCAATGGTAGTATAAAGTTACGAATTATTAGAGATTGACTGGATGATCAGATTCTATAAAAAAAAAAAAAACCTGCAAGGTAAACATTTTTTCACTGAATTGTTTGAAATAAAGATGCAGATTTTTGGTTGAAGCTTCTATTGGGGATCTGCAACTGCTCAGTCATTGGTTTGGTAAAAATTATTCATTATACCACTCATTTGTGGACTGATCGGCTTGGTATTGGTTCAGTGGAAGAAAAAAGTTGATAGGTTCACTCTTATTATTCAACAAAATATTTTACACACAGGCTGACGACATTGTGACTGCTGTTGCCCACCCACCGGATTTCGAGGGACCAATTCTCTTTTCATTCAAAGCAAAGAATTTCTTTGCAAGGAAAAAGGTAAGCTAATTCATGTATTCCGACTCTTCAAACACAGCTACTGTAATTATCCATTATGCAATTGTAACAAATTGTAATTTCCTTTCTGTATAGGCCGGTATGAAAATAGGAGATTCTGAATGGTCTGACAAGTTTTCTATAGATGTAGTGGGTAGTTCCGGCACTGTGAAGTGTCGCAAGGATGGAATAACATACGAGGTGTGTAGAGGTCAGCTAAGTTACTGAGCAAAAAACGAGCCTTTAAAAAGGAGTCGTGCTTGTTATTTTTGCCTCGGTTAGTAGTGTACTGGTGCCGTGTTTGATTTTAGTGCATATGCTTAAGAAATTCAGCTTACAGTCATTAAGCTTTTTATTTTTTATTTTGTGGTTTTCGACTTGTTTAGAGTATGCTCTTAACCAGTGCCGTAGCAAGGTTATGTTAACTGGGGGGGGGGGGGGGGG
>JAHWFP010270662.1:77174-106711 GCA_023313725.1 Lithobius niger | reverse complement strand
AGAAGGGAGGCGGCTTAGGTGAGAGAAACCCAGGCCTTGTGCAGGTGTCGCGTCCACTATTACTAAAGGGAGGGAGAATGGGCCAGTAAACATAGAAAGCAGTACTATCTTTATTCACATCACATAACTTTTAGATAATTTTTCATAGAAAAACGACAATTTGTGGAGTGGGCTTTTAATACACAATTTACGGTAATTTGATGGTGTCTTTCTTGTACAAGCAGATGGTCCGCTTCCCGCTGGAGAGAGAAGCAGTTCGAATACTCTATGATAACCCAGTTCCGCTGACAGCTACTGCTAAAAGAAAGAAAGACCAATTTTTACCTCGGTACTGGAAAGTGAAAAAGATTGAGCCAGGAGCAAATGGAGGCTGTCTTCACGGTATTCAGTAAGATGTTCAAATACGAGTAAATCCTAAATCTGTAATTTGTGAAACTGTACGAACGGGTTAAAGTCCACAGAAGATTTTCATTGCAAAAAATTGCTGTAAAACAGCTTTACTGATAGCAAGGGTAATATGGTAATAGCATGAGTATTGCCCTTGCTGATAGTAACAATTGTTCTATCTTGTAAATAAACTAAAAAATACAAACACCTGCTTGTTTTTGTAAAATGTGGATAAGATTCTTGGTTCATTTTTGTGCATTTTTTATATTTTTTCACAGGGCCTGGTGATTTATTGTAGGCTAAAGATATATGTAACCCGAAAGACCCTACTTTTGACTCTTTGAGACCCTAGCTTCCCCCCTCCCCCAGGCAATTTTCTGGTGGCTTAGTCAGGTGACGGATAGTCCTGTTACTTGCCTGCAGTCAGACTGTTGTTTAGATTTTAGCCTTCTACCTAGAAAAGCGCTACCTCGATCCTGTTTTACTTTAAAAAAAAAAAATTAATGAAAAAAATGCTTTTGCCGACCGACTGTAGTTTTAATTTCAATGTTAAGGCGACAGGGTTTTTTTTGTTGTTGTTGTCCTTGCCCATTTATTTTGCAGATCTGTCTAAAAGAAAGGGTAAAAGTGCTTTGCAAACAGTGGAGAGTGAATTTTATTTGTTCTTCCTTTTTTTGTTCATTGAGAAGTTAAAACACTTCACACCGTGAGCATTTGCTACAAAGACAATCTAAAATAAATCCGAAGTATCCCAGGGTTACTTTACACTAGGACTGTGCGAAAATCGAAACTTTCGATTCGATTTCGATTTTATTAGTGCATTTTGCACTTCTGACAATAGCGCATACATATTTAGATTACTTGGTTATTTTTGTGACTACCTTTTCCTCCTTAATGGCTTTATTTGATCATTGGTGTACATCTTTTGAAATAGCGTCTTCATCAAACAGTGTCCCAGAACTAGGTTTTCTTAACTGCAGCTACGTCAAAATAGTACGTCATCCTCCAGAACTTCGGTGAATAAACGAGAGATTCTCAAGCAGAAACCGAGGCATCATCGAAAGAATGTGTAGCATCCCAGACTGGTGTTACTAAACAGTTATTGATGTAGATCCAAACAACGTGGATGCTGTTTAGCTTTCCCTGTAGATAAGGAAGGGGTGGGATGTGAAGGTGAAATTCTTTCCCCGTCTAGACTACATTCATTGATTTAAATATAGGTCCAATCATTGCATCATCACGGGGCTATTTTGGGGATTACCTGTCTATTTTTGAATGACATAATAACCTTGCTTCATAAATAACATTTCGCCATTGATTCAAGTCTTTGGGGGCCCAGCCTTGGGACCATACTTGGGAAGTAACCACATGGTATGGTCCCGGGACTCTGTACTGGGACCACAACAGGGGAAATCTACATTGGTTAATATTGTACAAAGAAGTGATAACTGGAAGAGCATTTAGTGTTACTAAGTGTAAAGTGTAGATAACGGGCTTTTAACATATCTAATCCATGGCCAAGTTGAAGTACTCCTTGTTGAAGTTATATTACGTCATAGTCTTCATCTTAATTTATGCCGTTACACCAACATTTTTCGGGACTCGGGCTGTATGTTGTACAGTTGCACATCTCGTGACAGCCACATCGAACAGTGAAATTCCCTAACAAACAGAACTTTTCCCTTTCATGGACAGAACATTTCAATTTCTGCATAAGCCAAAACCTTGACACACCAAAATTCGTCACATCAACAGATGTTGGGACTATAAGAACTAAATATGCCAGTCAACGGCAATAATTATAATGCATTACGGTTTTATGCAACTTGGCATTAATGACAGCGGGAAAGCACAAAGGCTTCATTTACACTATCTCATCAGCCTCTAGCATGACTCTGGAACGAAATAGTACCTTCCTGCATTCTACCAAAGCGTGTGGATGATTTTAGGCCTACACAAGAAAATAATAGCATTTAATTTGAACACACTTCCCTCGATTCATTCTGTACCACTGCCAATCCATCAAAAATTCAGAATGAAACAAGCGTCAGGCTACAGAAAAATAGTTGCCCGTCACAAAGATGATCAACCGAGACGAGCAACCGCATCAAACCAGTTTTGCCTACGGCCCCACTTCAATCCAGCGGGAGACCAGATGAAGAGGCTCGACAAGATGTCATCCAAACCTAACCCGACTTCCATAACCATTCTACCTACTGACCGACTAAGGAATTGATGTGAAGCGGAGCAGTGGAGATCACCTAGCATGGGAATGCTAACTTTGGAATGGAGCAAGATACCAGATACGACATACCAGCTTTTCGAAGAATTCATTCTACAAACAATTCTACAAATTTCCATAATTGGGCCAGTTGAGAAGTGGAGAGTTTTCTGTGAACCTTTACGCACGTGGGATGAATTTTTGTCAGCTATGAACTAGAGTTCAAGAGCCCATGCCATTTCGAGGATCTATCACATGAACTGAATCGGCACCATCAAGTCGAAACTGAACCCATGACTCATTTCAACAGGTCAATTTATAGAGATTTACGAGAGGCTCAATCCGAGGACACCAGAACCTTTCACGTTGATAGGATCCTGCGGTAGCTGATCCTGATTTCATTATTCTGCTCTGGAACCGGAAGTTCGACTCATTGCAACAACTAGCCGGAGAGATGTAAGTTCTTAATGTTAGCGAACTTACAAACAACCCACGCCTGCAACTGTTTCAGTGGAATACAGCTTGGGTTGGTCTGAACTGAACCAGCACCCAGATCAGCCTACCCTAAGAAGAAAGGCCATGAAGTCGGCACCATCTCAGGAATGCCAGCTAAGAGCAGTAGAATGAAACCAAATATCAATGTGCCATTGCTAGTTTGGATCTACTTGTGTTTAGATTAGGGAAGAATACTACTACACTTCCACCGCAACAGACTACACAGCAGAAAGACAACACGGAGGATAGCGCAATTAAGACGACGGGTAGGCCTAGACCTAAAACTAACCACAACAATTGTTTTCGTATGTGGTTCTAATCAACATTTTCGCGTTGATTTTTTGCAAATCAAAAAAAAACTTGAGTGGATGGTCGACTGTAATCCAGCCCAGGAGACAGAAGACCATAAAGAAAGGAAAGACTGCAAAGAGAGTGCAACACCAGGTCTATGCAACAGCGTACATTGAGATGCCAGTGGTTAATCAGGCCAAGACTTACATGAAGAGACTTCTTATGGGAGAAGACCCTTACTAGCAATCACCCTGGGGGATTAGGACAGTGGGATTGTTAGACAGCGGCGCGACTTTAACGACTATAAACATTGAGATGGCAGCTAAGCTAGAAGCTATAGGTCATGTAATCCACCACAGTACCATGATCACATTTTTATTGGCCAAATGTAGCATCTAAGGAAAAGAGCGTCTTTATACTGCTATAACATGGAATACAGGGAAGCACATGAAAACACCTGTTCTTGTGCTACCAGGAGCATCGGGCAAGGTCGTGCTCGGTCTTGACTTCATCTCTAGAAGTGTTATTGTTGTTGACATCAAGAATAATGGTTGGCGAGTAGGCATAGTGGCATCCACCTCTTAGCTACTCAACAAGAAACGAAGAGCTGTGCAATGTCGCAAACAGCCTTCGATGAAGTGGGGGCACATAAGAAGACAGTTTGGAGGGTAATAGTAGGGAACACCGACAATGCCCATTGCTCCCTTGGGTTCTCACATCGAGACTGTGCAGGACACACTTCATGGAGCACCGCATTGAACTGGAGCCAGGCACCAAGCCAACCTTCATCCGTTACAGAGCACCGAACCTCGTGACACAAAAGATCATGGAGGACCAGATTAAAATGTGACTATTACAGGGCGTGATTTTGAGGGGAGATTATTTCTTAGAGAATCCCCCACCCCGTGTTTTGGTTGCCGAGCGAAGGTGAGTGGGTTCCCTGGCTCAAAACGATTTTGCATGTGTTTTCGCTCCGCTAGTTCCTAAACTCCAATCGGCATGATGGTATGCCATTGGATTGACCAACAGTTTGCTATGTTAGGCAAGGCAAAATACTTCAGTGTTTTGGATTTCAGAGGACTCTAAATACCCCTCTCACAAGAATCCCCTCACAAGTTTTATTCTAATGTCTTCCTTTTGATTTAAAGAATGCACAGGCTTGCTTTATGAGACTATGGACCGGATCTTAGGTAACAATCTGTACAGAATCTGTGTAATTTACGTGGACGACTTTCACGTAAATTTACTGAATTTTCTAAAACATACCAGGAGCACATAAAGAACATCGCTGAAGTATTTCAGAAGTTGCAAGATGCCAGGTTAACCGCAAACATTCAGAAAATTTCTTGTGTTCAAGAGTTAAGATACCTCAGGCACATATTGAAGCCCGGGACGATTCACCGACAGACAGAGAATGTAGAAGTTATAAGGAACTTCCCTGCACCCAAAGGACTTGGAGGGTTGAGAAAAGTGCTTGGATTATACTCAATTACTATGGGCAATTCATTCCTTCCTCATATTACCGCAGCCCCTCTTTTCAAACAGTTGAAAAAGGATCCCAGGTGGCACTGGAGCAAGCAGTGTAAGTTGGCGACAAACCACCTCAAGGAGCAACTCGTAGATTGTATTCTTAAACTGCCGAATATTATGCAACCTTTTTATATAACAATTGACGCTTTAGCCGAAGGGTTGTTGACCATAGTGTCCTAGCAATCACTGGTTCAAGGGTTAAAAACGGAGTCTTTACCTAGGAGAGTAACAAGCTAAGCTGAATCTCTGTACTCGGTGAAAGAATACCACTCGCTGCCGGCGGTTTTCGGCATCAACAACTATAGAGAATTTGGGAACAATGGTCTGTTTCCTTTTTGGAAACTGACCATGCCCCGCCCAAGTGGATAATGAAATTACCCCATCCTATCAGCCTGATGGGTAATTCAACTACAAGGAATGGATTTCACGGTAATCCACAAGCAAGGGAAGAAGAGCTCCTAGCCGACTACGTCTCGCGTATCTACGACGATGACAACAAGACAGCAGAAGACTGCCAGCTGCCGAATTGCAAAATTGGTTAAAGACAGAAAGCCAAAGGCTTAACAAGAGTTTAAATAAATACAGGTGCAAACCTATTTATGTTGCCTATAGACCTTAAATATCGGACTGCCTGATCTGGGAATCGAACCAATGACCTGTGAAACCAAAGGCCGAAAGCCTACCGCTGAGCCATCCTGCCGAGACTCTGTACTGAGACCACAATAGGGGAAAATCTACATTGGTTACCTTGGGGAAATATTGTACGAAGAAGTGGTAACTGGAATAGCGTGTGGTGTTAAGTTTAAAGTGAACATTAAAGGGCAATTACATCCTTTTTGACATGCATGTTAGACTTTTGGATCACTTACACAATAACTAAACACAAGAATTGCGGTAAGAATACGTTACATACGTCCGATATAACAGTTTAATTACTGCAACACCAAAACACGACACGGAGATCGCCATTGTTTTGCTGGAATGCTCAGAAATTAATGCCGTCATATGTCACTTTTCGCTTTCGACACGCAGCCGATTGAGATAGCTGTATTGACTGTGAGGCGCTCAAGCGTCTGACAGCCCTAGCTGACCACTACACTGCCGGCTTAAACTTTAAACTGTTGTTGAATACTAAATACTGGTGCTATGGACAAAAGATTATAAGACGAAAAAGATCTCAACATCGTCAATTTCATGCTACAGTAGTTACCTCTTCACATTTTACTGGCTACTGAGTAGCTAAGTCCACTTGCAGAAAATAATTGATAGGACCAGTCTGATTGAAAACAAACAAGATAACTGCACCTGTCAGCTGATTGAGAAACACTGATGGAACCACCTATAACGGTTTAAAGATTGTAATGGTGACTGACATTTCCACCAAACTAAACAATTACTTTACCCTTCAGCAACCTTCTCTTCTTACCTCACCGCTGTCTACTGACAATGGCCCAATTAATTCCAAGATCTCCGAAATCAAAGAAGCGCTCTTAGTTTTAAGCATGACACTGCTTGTGGTCCCGATCTAAAGAACTATGTGGACACCTAAGTCAACCCATTTTTATTATTTTCTGCAATTCCGTTCCTACGTGCACTTTCTGCCAAATATGGAAAGATGCTAACACACCAGTTAAAAAAGGTGGCTCTCCTCATTTCACAAACAACTATCAGTCTATCAGTCTTCTTTCCAGTGTCTCATAAGATCTTGGAACATTTTGTCTATTGCCATATTATTGAACAGCGCTATTCTTCCAGACACCCAACACAGCTCCATTACTGGGAGATCTTATCTCACCAATCTTTTCAGAACTTACTACAGTATTACCAAATTCGTAGGTCAGGGGATCTCGTGTCCTGATCTTTTTCTCAAAAGCTGTCGATAGTCTTCCATACCAAGTTGATCACCAAACTGGTTTTTCCCATCCATACTCCAGGCACCAGAGGATTCTCATGCATGGCTAGGAACCTGTTATCTCTGGTGGTATCCAGACGTTAGGATCCTAGGGCAAGGCACCATTCTGGGGCTCCGTTTTTTTTCCCTGAACTGCCACCGCCTCTTTGTTCTAAGAACGTCAGCTACATAGATGATCTCAATATGTTTGATCCGTCTAGCCATAACAATCAGATATCAATGAAGTCAGTCTTATGCTTTCAGTAATGCCCTGGCAATCAATTCTTACAAATGGAAACATTGTACACTTTCGACATAACAACGGGGCTCAACCTTACACATGCAATGGTTCTGTTCCTTGAAGTTCAAAGTGCCTGTACCGACCTACTTCATTCTTATTCATTTGTATTTCAAAAGGATGACACGATGCAGGAATGCTTGCTGCTGCATCGGGCATATCACAGACGACAACTTCAGCATGCTTTATATCCATCATGCGTTTAATACTCTTTTAGTGGATTCGGTATGTGTGTATAGGCACTTGTTGATCGCAGCAATCACTTGCTCTCTCCAGGGATGGGTCGGTTTCATTTTTTTGACTTCGGTTCCGGTTTCGGTTTTCACCCCCAAAAAACCTCGGTTTTGGTTTCGGTATCGGTTTTTGCCACCATCCACCCCAACTAGCTATTTCTATTTTTTTTCCCCTGTAATACTGGCTTCTAACTCACTCCTTGTTCACTTTCAGCCGCGTGATAAACCATGGGTATAGCTGTGGCACTATTTTCCTCTATTTTCATTATAATGACTAGAAGCTTTGTTGTCATTCATACGTAGAAAATAATAATTATTTTTAAAAAATAAGGAAATTTTTGATTTTTCGAATACCGTACGAAACACCGACACAAAATCCGAATCGGTTTCGGTTTCGGTTTTCAGTAAAAACCGAAAATTCGGTTTCGGTTTCGGTTATTGACTCATCCCTAGCTGTCCGTTGTTATCTCCCGCTCAGCTCATGCTCACTGGGTAGAAGGAGATTGCGTTTGGGTGAACAAGTGTGACTTTCGAAATGAGAGAGTCTTGGCGTGATGTGAAAGTTCTGTTCTGTTCTCCTGCCGGACGTGTCGGCATGCAGTAGTTTTTTCCAAACCCCCACCTCTCCTGTCCCCATAGGCTTTTGTTTGTCCTGTACTGACTACCGCACTAGCTATGTGCTATCAAGCTTGCTACCCAGGTTTGCTACCCAAGTTGCTACCCAAACCCCTATATATTCTTGGTGCTTTGTATATGTGATACTGTAATTTGTGTGTCCACGCTTTCACTCTGACATAGTATCTACGTTTGAAGAGGGTGGGTGGAGTGCTAGGATAATCGAACACTCCCTCCCGGTATGAGATTGAGACTTTACTGTTCAGGAAAATGGTGCACCTTGCACGGTGTGGAGCGAGGCTAGCGTAATCAGTTGCTGCAGAAGATTTGTAGTTATCGGTGGAGTCAATAAACGGCAAGTATATTTTATAATAATAATAATAATAATATAGGTTTGTTGCAAACGCAACCGGAGCGACAAGGACTGGGTCGTCACTGACTGCCGTCCGATGTTAAAACTAAAAAAAAACCTTCCTAAACGACCAAACAGAGCGAACCAAATGCACCACTGTTGGTGACAGTTTGGCTCATTCCCTGCTAATATTCGTGTTGATGCGGCTTGATTCAACATCGTCAGCGATAAATCTGTTTCGTCAAACTGTTTCCTCACCAATCTTTTCAGAACTTACTACAGTATTACCAAATTCGTAGGTCAGGGGATCTCGTGTCCTGATCTTTTTCTCAAAAGCTGTCGATAGTCTTCCATACCAAGTTGATCACCAAATGGCTTTTCCCATCCATATTGTCTCCTGGATTCATTCCTGTTTTTACTCCAGGCACCAGAGGAACCTTCCTCAGATTGTTCGCAATTGGCATTGCTCTCGCCTGGTCACATCTATTAGCTAATCCTGGTCAAATCCATTAGCCAGGTCTGGTCGCAGTGAAGTTATGACGTATCGAATATTCTGCTGAGCTTGTTGAGCTGTATTGTAGTTTAGGAACGTACTGAACGGCTGACGCAACATCACTATGCACGCGCAGCGTCAAGTTTGGAGCCAAACTGTCTCTAACAGTGGTGCGTTCTGTTCGCTCTGTTCGGTGCTTTTGGAAGGTACTGTAGATTTATGACTGATTATCATGGATTACACCGATATGCAGAGTAATCGTCACAAGGGCAGTGGTTCCCTGGAATGCTGTGCCAGGCATTCCTTCCTTGAACAGTTCCAAAGCTTGCCTTGATGCCTCTTTTGGCTAATGTGACTTTAGGGTGGGTTGGTACTTTTTTGAGTCCCTGACTCGACACCGTTCATTTGATGATAGGTTCGAACATATTGTCACCTCAGGAATCCACAGGGTTATTGTAATGGGTGTAAGGCTACGGGCCAGGGCTCAATAAACAAATTCAAATTCACAGGGCTCGGTCCTGAACCAAGTGCTTTTTATGTAAAAGGCAAGCGAAAAACGTCATTGTCCACTTGAATATATGGTGGAAACACAGCAGCGTCCACCTTCATCAGGGAAGTCCACATCACATCGCGGCAGGCAGTCTCAGACAGAGAATTTGAACTAGCCGTATTGTCAGTTGAATCACTGCTCTGTACAGCGAGTTTAAACTCAGACTTCCACTGCCTGTTGAGTCGTCGTGAGCTCCGACCTCATAAGGTGGTACATGTGGGGGTAGGCTGGATGAGCAATGTCCATGAGGGTAACACCATGCTTTGAAAGTGTTGGCTGATCACGGACTCCAACCCGTGCAGGTGGGCATTATTTGGCGTATTGGTTCTTAACAAATTATTATTATGTGAAGGCAAACCAAGCAGTGCTACATAAAAATACAAACAACGTTTCGAAAATTATCAATTTTCGTCTTCAGGTTAGCAATAAAATTAAAGCATGGCAAAAGCCACTAAGTCATCCTACATTAAAAGCATAAAACAGTCATTTAGAACGGATAAAAACCACCAATTTCTCCCCTCAAAAGAGGCAGAAATGGCAGCCAAAAAGCAACGACCCACCTGCTCCGTTGGGATGCCACGTTGCAAGGCAAGGTGTATGCAAATCGGGGTCACGTGTTTCAAAGGTGCGATGCATTCGTTATGTGGGTTTTACAATATGCCTGGCAAAAGAGTCGAGTTTAAGTGTTTTAATTACAGGAAAATATTCTTTAGAAAGTTATTATCTGGCACTAAGTGGTTATGTACAGGTGGTGTATGTGTATGGATGACAATCGTTTCAAGATTAATTTGTGCCCTAGTGTATTTTTCTTGAAACAAGATTTGGACCTTGTTCAAGTCGGGGGTGTGGCCTGTTGCGTATTTGTTTGGCGACTTGCATGTTGAAAGGCAGTGTTGCACTAAAGAATTTGCTTCGACTTTTAATTTGAAGTTTGATTTATGGGATGCCATAGGTTCCTTAAGTTTTTGAGGGGATTGTCCTACATATGTAGCACTATAGGTTGGCTCTGTACAGGGAATTCGATAAACAGTATTGCGTGTGGAAAACATGTCGTCTGATTTGTTATTGTTTTTATTCTCATGGTGCATGGTCAGCTGCTTAATGTTTTGGTGGCTGTTAGAAACAAGTCGGATGTTATTGATGTTAAGTTTCTTCTTAAGGACTTCAGAGATGCCTTTGAAGTAAGGCAGAGCAATGAAACTCGTAGGGGGGGGGGCGTTTTGGGAGTCAAAGCTTTTGAAATTAATTTGTTAACGTACCCGAGTGGGAACCCATTCTCAACATACTTTTGCAAGATGTATTGAAATTCATGCTGCAATAAGTCTGCATTACTGGTGTGTGAGACAACACGTTTAACTTCATTTATTACTACATTACTTTTGTAGTGGGCATCAACATAGTAGTTGTAATGTAGGGTGCGAGTCGACTACATACTTTTTCTAAAGTGCGTGAATTCGATTAGGCTATTATCGTTAATAATGACGTTTACATCTAAAAATGGGATGATTGTTTTTAGATGACTCCATAGTGTAAGTGAGTGATTTAGTGATGCAGTTGAGAAAATCGAGGGTTAATAACTTAAGTTGTGTTGGTAGAAGTGCTAAGCTATCGTCGATGTATCGCTTGTAAAATTTAATTTGTGGAAATTTTTCAACCAATTTATTGTCGACTGCATTCAGGACTATGTCACAAAAGAAAGTTGAAAGTGGGCTTTCCATCGGTACGCCATTGATTTGTTGGTAACATTTGCTTCCATACTCAAAGAAGATGGTTACTCCATTGCATTGGTTCTTAACAAGACAGAGGTAAGTTCCCATGTGATCTGGTGTTTTCCTACTGGTTGTTATCAATTCAGGGGTCAAGAAGCTCTTTATGGTAGAAGGGGCCACAAGAGAAAGGACGAATTTTCATCTACAAGACAAGCCATGTGCACAGTGATCACCCATGTACCAGGAAGAGTGTGTACCAAACCCTTAAAAAGCGGGAACATTAGGTGCTTTCTGCAACACCTGCCCAATATTAGGAAGAAGTGCACCGATCCTACTCATCCTCCCCACATGCCCCTAAACCACTCCACCTCCCTCCCTCCACACTTGCCCCTGCCCCTGTTCCGAAGCTTAATCCGCCCCCACTAGCAAGTTAAAAGGTCGAATTTCCCCTACTAGCCAACCAGTGTGAAGAGTTCATGCTGCAATCACAACCTATTGACCTTGAGTGCTTCAACAAAAAAGAGTTAGTACACTGTGCACCATGTAGTGACTGCAACTCACTATACATCGATAAATAATACCGGTTCCTAGGAATTGTCATTTGCCAAGCTTGAGTTTGACTGCATGTGATGAATTTACAGTGGAATTTACTCTTGGAATTTACGGTGCCTTTTGGAATTAAATATCCGACAGCCTGGGCGGGGAATTGAACACACTACCTTTGATACCAAATGCAGAGGTCCTTCCGCTGAGCCATGCTTTTGCCATACTGACACAGCTTTAGGAACACTCCTAATATTTACCTGGTTGATGTTTCTTATAGTTTGAGCAAGGTTTGGAGCTCTTGGGTAGGCACTCCTAGTTCAATTTACAAGCAGACGCCTCTCTTTGTGCGCGCAGCACTTGGCGCAGCAGCATTCCTTCGTTCACGTGGGTAACCGCATGATGCGGAATTGATAACCCATTTTCAGTACCTTCCTAAAACCACGTTCACACTACGGTCCTTAAACTCGTTCAGCTATACGGACTCAGCTAAACGACTTCCCAAAAGAAGCGATCACACTTGACCGAGTTTGGCGCAACAAATTCTGGGTATTATTGAAGCTTGGCGCGAGCACGAAAACGGGAAAACGTCAGACCTTAAACGAGTTTAGTGAGCTAAACTACTTTGAAGAAGTCGTTTAGGCTAAACGACTTCAAGACGCGTTTAATGAAAACGATGTTGTTCAGACTACGTTGCCCAAACGAGTTTAAGTTCTTAAACGAGTTTAAGGATCATAGTGTGAACGGGGTACAAGGCACTGAACAGAACGAACCAACGCACCACTGCTGGTGACAGTTCAGCTCAATCCTTACTATAGCCGTGTTGATATGGCTTGCATACGCTTGCTTACGTCAATCATCGTCAGCGATGAATGTGTTTTCAGTACCTTGCACAGGCTCAAAAGCTCCACCACTGGCAACCACCTCCCCGAGATGATTTGCACTTTGGCATTGCTCGCGCCTGGTTACATCCATTAGCCACGTCTGGTCACATTACGGTATGACGTAACGACTGCTCTGTTGAGCTTGTTGATTTTGGTGAGCTGTGATTGCAGTTTCGGAAGGTACTAAACGGCTGACGTAACGTTACTGAGCAAGCGCGACGTCAAGTTTGAAGCCAAACTGTCTCTAACAATGGTGCGTTCTGTTCGGTGGTTAAGGGAGGTAGTGTTTCTTTCTCAATGCGGATCAGTGTCTTGAAGCAGTTGGCTTTTTCTTGAAGCCATCAGCGTAGATCATGTGTGACTGGATTCTTTACACGACGACAACAACTACGAAGCAGCGGGCCTGTTTTATCGTCTGTGATACTAGAATGCTTTTGTTTATTTTGTTTTTCGTCTGGCGCTGCACGATTGACAGTCAGTACCTTTCTAAACGACGAACAGAACGCACCACTGTTAGAGACAGTTTGGCTCCAAACTTGACGGCGCACGTTTAGTACTTGACGGCTCCAAACTTGACTCCAAACTTGGTTCCAACTTGACTCCAAACTTGGCTCCAAACTTGACGGCGCATGTGCGGCAGCCATTTAGTACCTTCCGAAACTGCAATCACAGCTCAGCAAAATCAACAAGCTCAATAGAGCACTCGCTACGTCATACCTTTAACGTGACCAGACGTGGCTAATTGATTGGACTAGGCTAGGCTCATGGTTGTGACCAGGCGCGAGCAATGTCAAATTGCTAACCATCTCGGGGAGGTGGTTGTGGGTGATTGCCAGTGGTGGAGCTTTTGAGCATGCGCGATTGCCGGAACAGACTAATCGCTGACGATGGTTGACGTAAGCAAGCCAAATCGACACGGCTATAATAGGAAATGAGCTGAACTGTTACCAACAGTGGTGCGGTTGGTTCGTTCTGTTACGTGCTTTAGAAAGGTACTATAGTGGCTAGATATTGTAAGCTTCTTTCTGGGTGCAAGAGTTGTCGTTGGAGCCGATAGCCATGTAGACCGGGTTCCAGTAGGCTTTTGGCGCTGGCGCTACTACTAGTGCTTGACGTTCCGGCTTTTGTTTCGTTTTTAAGGCGAAAATGTTGGAACACACGAACACGGAAATTACTGACGACGAAGCTGCTTTGTATGATAGGCAAATACGATTATGGGGTTTGGAGTCACAAAAGCGGTGGGTATTTGGTAACGATATACTGTGAGAGAGCATCAAGCTCAGTCAAAATGCGCGTAGTTTGAAAGTTAAAAAAAAGGCTGTGTCTCAGGTCCCGGTGACGGGATCCAGTTTATAAATACTCAGGTCCCGGTGAATTCGTTGAAAACTAGGCATTCAGCGTGTTAAAGTGAACCTAACCAACGTAACCTAACCTAACCTAACCTAAACTAACTAATCCTAACCAAAACTAATATAAGTTTGCCTAAAAACTACGGTTTTTTTGTTTGCCGGGATCCACATACGCAGAACTCTGGTCCCGGCAACGCGTCCAAATAGGCTTGAAACAGTTACAGCCCAACCGGGACTAGAGACACTGCGTAAAAAAAAAAAAAGTACCTGTCACAAGTATACTGCACAAGGAGCCGTCACAAATACCCTTGCTTGGGGTGCCGGCCGTAAACTCACGTCTCTATATACGTATTACGCCACGGTTCCCTGAGTACACTGTGTTCAACCTTGGTTGTAGATTCAAAGCTTTTTATTTGTTAGGCCAAGACACGCTTTCACACTGCTACAGGGTGGCGTTCTACCTGGAAAACCCGGAAAGTTTAGGGAATTTATCAAGTCTGGAAAAGTCGGGGAAAAATCGGGGAATTTGATAAACATGTACTGAGATTCAGGGAATTTTAGCATTTTCGGAAAGTCTTTTTTTCTTTTATAAAGATTAGCTAATTTGTTTGTCCACTTTTTACTGTAAAACCTTCACGTTATTTCAGTTAAAACTATCATGTTTTTGTTGTTGTTTCATTTCTGATAAAGCAAAAACACGTTAGGCATAAGCAATACGGGCCGTTATGCGTAAAGTGCTCTCCTGCTCATTACCAGTCCCAGTTACGGCAGTGTAATTTTTCATTTTGCAAAACAATGCGGTGTAGTTATTGCAATTTTGAGTGAAATTTGGAGAAGAAAAAAACATTTTTTTAGTCTTGTACTGCATCTTCTTTCGATAGAGAAAAAACCACTAGGGAAAAATGTCAGTGTTTGTCTGGAAAACCTGGAAAAATCGGGAATTTTATAACGAGATTTTGAACGCCACCATGTACTAACTAGGGATAGTCCGATATTGATATCGGTATCGGTATTATCTGTATTTATCGGTATTTTTGCCATATCGGTATCGGACCACTATAAGGCTTCCGATACAGATATTTGTTATGCCAAGAAATGCAACCGTCTTCCCTGCAAAACTGACACCAAGTGCAGCAAAAGCAAAGCCATTTGCTCAGTTTGGAATGAAAATGTGGCACTTGTTGGTTCTGCTGCTGTAAGTTTTACAACAACCAACTGAAATCTAACTAGGAAAATGAATGTACTGAAGCCATAAGTAAGAATATGAGTAAAAATGTTGTTATTGCTGCAAAGAACTTTTTGGATAATCTCAACAGTTGAAACCCAAGCAAAACCAGAAACCGAAGTTGCTTTTTTTGTACGAAATATAAACTTTTAGTCTTGATTTGTTATTATTATCGGTATCGACATCTGTATCGGTATCGTATCGTATCGGATCGGTTTACCTTTCATCGGTATCGTATCGTATCGGTAAAAAGTCATATCGGCCGATCCCTAGTACTAACAATGGTACTTTTCAAAACTATTATTCCATCTATCTGCACTGACGAATATTGGAGACGCGTAGGTACCTCCAGAACTCCGTAAACTCAACAAAGCATTTTATGTCGGAAAGAGAGGCAATAGTCCAACGGACTACTACACAACGTGCATGTAGTCTTTAAGGATATCCTGAAATAAAGAGCTTATTGAACATGTTTGGGCAATAATTAAGCTACTTCCAAAACACCACACATGTGCAAAAAAAAAAAACGTCCACTGCTGCGCACAGTTTGGTATTGCCAAAACAGCACACTCGCTAGCGCTCAACCTTTCCGAATGTCAAGCTAGTAGCAGTCGCCACTTGGCCAGTAGACCTTACAAAGCACTCGCCATTTCACAATTTCTACTCGCCACATACCAAATACATCTTGTATGATGCAAGATTTCTCTAATTTATGCATTAACAAGATTGTGCAATTTTTTTAAACTCCAGTATTATGCAGAGAATCCAGTAATATACCCTTATAAATCTGAGCACGCCGCCGCAAACCGTTCGTCTCTAACTTATACGGTTCCAGAGATACCCCTTTTTTAGTGGCATGCTCTGTAGCTAGTCGCCGTATTGGCGAGTAAGGATAAATTCCAAGTCGCCAACTGTTGATTTCCACTCGCCAAATGGCGAGTGGCGACCGACATTGGGAAGGGTTGCTAGCGCTATAATACTGCAGTCAAAGGCAAAACGAGAGTTCAAAGTCCAACGAACTACTTTAATCCTTGCTTGTGCACATTTATTACGTAGCAGATGTTCCTATAGACTATGTAAACTTACTTTTTTTCACCTTTTGTTCAAAGCATGTCCGTTCAACGGAAATGACATCATCTTGAATGTGACTGAGGGATTGTGGGAGCTAACTAATCACAGCAGCTCACAAAGGAGGTTGATTTTTACGGAATTATGAGCATGCGCGAGGCACAGTGTATCGATTGATTCTAGATGCATTATTATCGACTGAGTCGGGATTAAGCCATCAGTCGCGTTGAAAGGTGACGTTGTTTCCCTCATCATACTCTTTTGGAACGTTCAGTTGAGGTTTCTGTGTATTGTTGGTGCTGAACTGTCTTTAGAAGCATGTGTATGGTTCGTACACATGTTGGTCGTTTTGGAAGAACCTCATTGTTAGTAAAGGTTGACAGTGTTTTCTCAAGTATTTTGAGGTGAAGAATTAATTTCCGTTTTCTGTCAACCTATTATCTGTCACTCTTACCGGTAACCTGTAAATTCTTGCCAAATAAAAAATGGCTGCCAGAAAATTACATTTCCGTTAGGAAACAGCGGAAATTTAAAAGTAGACGGGGCCGGCGCTAGTGTTCTGTTGCCTGAATGGCAAGAAAAAATCTGCTCCCCCCCCCCCCCCCAAAAAAAAGGACTCTTTTTACCTTCACCTGTTTTATTCCATCATGGTCACGCCTACATCAATTTGTCTTGCTTTCAATCGAGCCCAACGTTCTGTGACAGACCTGTAGTCACACTTTCTGGCCAGGTCACGCTCACTCGAGAGCAATGCTAAACCACTCAGTCTTTCTTGCTTCATAATGGTGCGGAGATAGTTTTTGATTCAAGTAGTCGAGTAATCACAAACTGAATTACAATCTATAATTTTTATTTTACGAAAAATTCGCCCCCCTCTCCGTTTCGCCCTGGTGCACTGCACCCTTAACACCCCCCTTTCTGCCGGCTATGAAAGTAGACGACAATATTTTCCAAAGTAATTTGGGGGGGGGGCTGTACTAATTTTCAGTTTCTGTCAAGCTGTATCTCTCATGCATAAAGCGCCACTGTCACCGAATGAAAGTCTGCAGTGCAGAATCTGGCAACATCTAGCACTATCTATAGTTTTTTATAGTAACTATCATCTATTAGAAAGTTAACTAGATCTAGCATCCCACTTCTTCCCGTCCAACACTGGGCCCTAGGGGTTTTGTGGGTACTAATACCTCTGATAATGCTTTGCCTTTGCGCAGCTTCGAAAGCGAAAACATTAATAGAGACAATAGTGGCCACAACTACCACTAGGGCCTCGGGTAGAACTGAAAGAAATCAGATGATATATCTGGTAAACGTTCTTTCGATGGTACTATCTAGCACCAAGAATTTATAGGGCACTTGCTTGTAGCAAGCGGAGGAATGCACATCATTTCTTTTAACAAAACAAACAAGCCATGTTCCTCCCTAATTATTGAATGAAAATTTGATACGTCCCAATGCACCTGGGAGCCAGCTATTAACAACATCACTGCCGCTAGATAGCACCACTGTAGTTTCGTATGATTTCTCGTTAGTGATAATGCGTGATAATGCGTCTCGATAATTACCAACATTCAAACTGGCCACAAGAAAATTATATTTCTGTTATACATTCCATTAAAGACGCCCCCAAGTCAAAACGGTTTTGTTGTGCCCACTGCCCCACTTCAATTGTGCAGGTTTCATTATTCAGTATTCCTTCAGATATCTAAACATTAATTTTGGACTGAAGGTTATGTAATATTTATCCTACATCAATAGTTATGAACACACATTTACACAATAACCATGAAATAGAACAAAACACCAATTGTTAGCGTAATTTTCGGTGAATAAACAACAGTCAAGTATGAATACCGCTCTTTGATTCCCGTTCAAAAAAAAATGTGCCGCTACTGGTGTGTTGCAAGTAAAAATAAGCCAAATTTCTGTAACCCCGAAGGCAGAAAGGGGTGCGACATGCGACTATGTCGCAGATAATCTGGCACAGTCGCAGACAATTAAACGTGCCGTTTTGACCAAATTTCTGCCGTTTCGCAAATTTTTGACCGATTTGAACATTCCAATACACCATTTCAATCGTCTCGACGAGACCTGTCCGTTGATGGAAGAGCCAGATCAATAGAATAAAGCACTTAAAAATTATTCAGTAAAAACCAATAAATATGCACGTAGCCATACGAAAAAACAGATTAGCTGCAGACAATTTTTCCCTGACAATTGGTGTCGCAGACAGTGGCAGAAAATTCTGCTTTGGGGTCTGTAACAGGGTTCATGTGCTTGAAACCTTTGGATAGAGTTTGAGTGTAATGTCACACTGTAAGGGTTTTGGGCAGTTTATATTTTACTTTTTCTTCTTTGCTACCCCTGACGGTGTATTTTTTTCAGACTTTGAATGCTACTGAAAACGCCGTAACACTTCATACCGTAACCTCCAGCTTAACAACTTAATAGTTGTTAGCTTGTCTGCATAGGATGTTACTGACAGCTGTACCAAATTCTAAAAAATGGACCTGTGGGGCTGTGATGGCAATGTTGCTGTTGTCGTCTCCCCTCCTGTGATTTGCAAATAATTCATTACCCATGAAAAACTTTGTTTAAGTTCGTGCTGTGGAACATGACGAAATTCCGAAAATGGTCAATTCGCAAAGTAGACACGCACACTTCCTGACAAATACAGGAGGCCATGATTACCGGCGAATTCGAAAATGACGATTGTGAACATCAGAAAAGCAAGATGTGATGAGGGCTAAATAAACCTTTTAAAGCCTGATGAAACAACAGGGAGGTGTTGAAAATTTCCAGGACATACTGTGGTAGTAAGTGTCGAGTTGGTGGAAGTGTGCGTGTTTGCTTTGTGAAGTCCAATACCCCTGCCCCACATCACGTATAGTTTTTAAGCAGACTTGTCATATACACTGATGTTCAGTTCAACCCCATTGTAATACCAGTTATGACATGGCACAATTGAAGAATAAGATGCTTACCAACCTCTGTTAAGACCTGGGACCTTTTTTTTGTATTTTTTTGGGACGTTAGTTGCAGTTTGATTAGCAAT
This sequence comes from Lithobius niger, assembly GCA_023313725.1. Lineage (NCBI taxonomy): Eukaryota > Metazoa > Arthropoda > Chilopoda > Lithobiomorpha > Lithobiidae > Lithobius > Lithobius niger. The sequence goes on along the minus strand of JAHWFP010270662.1, from coordinate 87,525 downwards.
TCATTTTGTTCTTTGGGCTTACTAGCTCATTTTAATTTATTTTCTTGATTACAGATTGCGTGCAGCTCGAATACTTATTGTTGGTTTGGGTGGACTTGGCGCTGAAGTCACAAAAAATATAATTTTGTCTGGTGTTCAAAGTGTAACACTACTGGATAATGAAAATGTAAGTCTAATAATGTATTTGTAGTCCCAACCTAACTGACCCTTAAATATGAAAATGTCACGTCGGTCACTTTGAAAATTCAAGTTTTAAGTTCATCGTACAATAACACCGTAAACGCACAATTTCAATAACAAAAAAATATTTTTCCCCAATATGTTCTGCAAATTTTTGACATCTGAAAGTTCCGTAACGGCTTCTACTCTGAAAGTTCGTCATTCTTGATCATTCGATTGTTGAAAACAGATTGTTATGCACATTTTCAGAAACAAAATACTGTACCAGTATTCTTACGAATTTTCAACAAACCGACGAAGTCTGTGATTATCAGGCCTAACTTACACAACTCAAACTTTTGTCAACTACATTGCCACCGTGGAAATCAGCATTTGAAATCTGCGCTCTTGCCTGGCGTTGTCTACTATATTTATCGTGCTCGTTCATCTACTGCTTTGTGAGTCATTTAAGGGGACTGGAATCCCTTGCAATCCAGCAACATGTTAAGAATAACGCTGTTTTGATCAACACTCAAGGCCCATCCATTCCTGGAATTTGTTTCTTCCTTAGAGATGAATTTTCCAAGCGACTTTCGAAGCAGTAGTTTTGACAGTCTTTCTTCTAAAGCTGGAAAGACTCAAACGACTGTCTTCTTTAAGCCACATAGTCAATTATCCTTGTTGAGAGCCAAGTATTTTTTCTAAGGCTGTACCGAACCGAACCAAACCGAACAGACATTAAATAACCGAACACTGAACACTTCCGAACCGAACAAAAATGTACCAAACCAATCTATCTTAAACTAAAATGTAAAAGAACTTAGTTCACAAAGAGTCATCAAAGCACAAGTTTCTTAACAAATGTAGGTATTTTCACATGGACTTGTAAGTCCATAGATGACAAGTCCATAGATGTTGAAACTCTGTTTAAACATAAAAAAGTCTCCACTACTTTTACATTTTCCCTTATAACTTCTGAACCGTTAGAGCTAGGAACTTGTGGTTTATACCAACAGAAAGCTGGCGAAAAAACCTTCCAAATGGTGTATTCAAACATCAAAATCTGTCGATTCGAAGTGAAAATATGTTCCGTTTGGTATTTTGCGTTTGAAAGGCCGAACACCGAACCGAACCGAACACCCTCTGTCCGGCCATGTTCGGTTCGGTTCGGTACAGCCTTAATTTTTTCCAGTGCAGGATTTTTTTTTTTCTGGTATGCTATGTTTTCCAATAAAATTTGTGGCAAGTGGTGTGTAACAAACCAGCTATTGGTCTTGATTTTTGAAGAAAATGCTCAGATAAATAATTTATTGTTTTTGGTTTAAAAATAAGCATAAGCACACTTTTCGTGTAACTGTACTTAGTTCTTCTTAAGGTTTGGCAATTATGTTTCAATAATTTATGTTTGTATTTCTTAGGTGTCAGAAGATGATTTGTGTTCTCAGTTTTTCCTAACGCGAGATGACCTCGATAAAAATGTAAGTTTGTTTTGTGCTTGCTTTGGGCCAGTCTCTTGATGTAATGTGATTGACATGTAATGCTGTACCAATCAGCATTTTTTCTGCCGGACAGATTCCGATCCGATCAGCTACAAATTGATTGGTGTACTGATCCGATTTAACCGAACCGATCGCTACAGATTTTTAACAATTTTTTTTTCTGGCTTACAAAAACTTGTAGTCTAACAAATTTCTTGGCTAATGAAAACATTAGAATACGTTTTTTTTTACCCAAATAAAAGTAAAAATTTGTCCGTTATTAACCTTAGCCTACACAATGTAAAACATGTAGGCCTAGCCTAAATTAAAACAAAAGGTAACAAACATGTGGAGAAACAGAATTTATTTATTGTCAAGGGCCTGGCAAAAATCGAAAATGTGCAGGTTTTTGTTTGCCGAACCGATTTTTGCCGGTTAGCCCAAAATCTGCCAAAATCTGTTCGGCTAAATCTGTTCGGTACAGCCTTATTGAGTTGTGACACCTGTAAGGGTCGAAAATTTGCATGACAAAATGTTTGTCTATGTTGTGAAAGTAAGTGTACGGACATTTTTATTTTGTTAATTGTTCAACAATGAGTTGTGCGCATTGAATTGTTAGTAAATTGAAAGCATTGCTAACTTTTAGTTAATGATTATTTAAGTGTTCAATCTTTTTTCCAAGCAGTGCAAGGTTCAGATTTGTATGTTGTGTATTTTTCATTGCCACATACACATCAGGTAGGATTCATCAGGTACGACTCAACCTGTTAAACAAAATAAATGGATTGGTTATGCTCACCGTCCATGTTTTGCTTTTCCTTGCAGTGGTGCACTCTTGCAGTAGTTGTTTGGGTCTTTGGGTTCATCACTCACACCATTACTAGTGCTTGATGATTAAAAGGGACAGGATCCTAGAGGATTACTACACTGCTAACTACGTACCTTGTAGGGGAAAAAATGGCAGTCACCAGCACTCCAGTGACTTCAGATTATTGCTGTAATCGCATCAATGTCTTATTTAACGATCAAAAAAATTACTTCATGCATCTACTATGACCTCAATGAAACTACGGTTTTCATCCGCCATCTTGTATCTGCAGCTGTGCTAGCGCCTATTTTGATGCTGCACGGAAAAAAGTAAAATAAATGTGATACCTGTAGTACTGCAAATTGCAGACTTAAGGCTACGAAAAAAAAATTAGTTGTTTCTCAGGCCCTGCCTGGTGGTCATATTTGCCCCTTGTCGATGCTTTTTATTTGCTAGTTCAAGCTAAATTTATTACCGTTACAAGGAAAAGCAATTCAGTTAGCTGAAAATAAGTATTATTTAGCCTAAATTAACCACTTTTCAGCTCCGTAAAATTAAGTGTTTTGCAAGTTTTTCCGTAAAATTATAATGCAAGTGTTTTGAGCAGTTGAAAGTAAGACTTGAGTTACTTCCAATAAAATAAAAATTAAAACTAAAAGCCTGGTGGCCTGGTTACTTTTTGAATGAAAATACCCGAGAAACAAACTTATTTCTTTTCACAGCCTAAAGGAAAAAGAAGTAACCCTTCAGTGCAGTGCTAAAGCTTTGTGAGGAAACAAAATGCATGGTTATAATGGTTATAGCAAGCACTAGCAAATCAAATCACACTACCTGACCAAGTGAGACACCCACAAATGTTTTTGTTTATCTCTAGTGGGGGTCTCACTCAGTCTGATAGTAGGATTGAGTGAGAAACGCATGGTTTGTGATATAAAACCTGATTTCATCAGGATTTTATACAGGGTGGTCCACACAAAACTGACGACCCAAAATTTCTAAGGCCTACTTTTCTAGATAGCACCCCTCAGAACCAGGAGAGGACAGATATCAAATGGATTTCTGTTCTCTCCTGGTTCTGAGAGGTGCTAACTAGAAAAGTTGGCCTTAGAAAATTTTGGGTTGTCAGTTTTTTGTGGACCACCCTGTATTTGGCAGTAAACACAGCCAGAACACTACTGGCTAATTTCGTTGTCCTTTTATCCTCTTTCAACAAAGAGTTATTTGTTCAGTTAGCAGTTTTACCAAGTTCATTAGTCAAGTAAGTATTAAGTAACAGTGCACCGTACGTATTTTGAGACAGAGAGGAAAGCGGTGAGCAGATGTAAATGATGTATAGCATTTATCAGTTTTAAATAACTTGGCACACATTTTTTGGCGACTTTTTTTTGGCAGATAATGGAATAAATGCTATGAAATTCTAATGTGATGCTTATTTGCGGATCTTGTTTATTTTAGAGAGCCGAATGTTCCATTCCTCAAGCACAAGAGTTGAATCCAATGGTAAACGTAACAGCAGACACCGATTCACTTGCAAGCAAAGATCCTGATTATTTTTATCGTTTTGATGTCGTCATTCTTACAAATTGTTCCAAGGAAGATATGATAACAGTCAACGAAATTTGCAGAAGCCACAGCGTTAAATTTTTCTGTGGAGGCATCTTTGGCTACTTTGGGTATACCTTCACTGATTTAAACGAACATAAATTTTGCGAGTAAGTACTGAATATTTCATGTGTGCCTCATTAAAAGAAGTGTATTCATATGGAAAATAGTAAGGCCTGAAGCGTACAGTAGGTGCAGAACGTTGTAAACTGGTAGGAGAAAAACTCAAGGTGGCACAGTCAGGCTTGTAATGCAGATTGCTAAGGCCTGGCATGAAATCAGTAATGACTTTTGCCTCCAGTGTGCGTTTTGTTTAATCGCTACCATTGCACTCACAATTTGAAACTGACCGCACTTGGCAGCCTCCTGTATTTGTCAGTCCACTGTTCCCATTTTCCAGTCAAGTTCAGTAAATAATTTTCGCGTATCAGGTACCTGATCGAGGGGCTGATGGGGGCCTGTATATTCATAAGTTGTTGATTATCCACGAAGTGTGCCTGGATTGCTAACGATTTAGAATCTTCAAAGTCCTGAATCATTAGCAGTAGGATAATAATCAACAACTTATGAATTTACAGGCCCCCATCAGATCCCTTGAGCAGGCACCTGGTACACAGCAATTGGCAAGTGAGCTTTACTGGAATATAGAAACAGCGAACTAACAAATACTGGAGGCTGCAAGTGTGGTCAGTTTTGAATTCGGAGTGCAATGGTAGTGATGTAAACAGAAGAAAAACACGTTCACAAGTGGCTGACGAAGACCGTTAGAAGTTTCAAAGGACTTTAAAGCTATCGAAAATTTGACGGATACCAGTGTTGTTCGTCGTTTGAAATTGTAATTTTATTACTTTCCCTTGATTATTATGAACTTTGAGAGTAAAGATCGTCGGTTTTGTACTTCAAGCATTTGCTTTGACACTTAAACGACTTGGATGCCGAAAAAGTGTAGGCACAGATTAACAACAAACATTGCTTAAATTTCATGATAAAAATGTGAAGTGGGCACCGGCTCACTCGATACATTTTTTTCATCCTCTGCTCTGCAGTGGTGTTCTTCAGGCTAGAAAATGCACTTGCTAGTTAGGGATGTGCAAGTAGAAAAATTGTAATTCGAGTCGAGCCGAGTCGAGTTTGCAGCAGAAGAATCGAGTATCGAGCCGAGTTCGAGTATATGATGGAAATATTTTGTTTGCAAGTTTCTCTTTAATGTGTTAAGATAATAAAAATAAAGATGATGCTTAACTGATTGTGTTGGTCATGCTTTTCCAGTTTTAAGGACATAACTTAGAAATGGTTTCAGTAAACAAATGATGGAGTTCTTTATGGTGAAAAATTACAATATTTTCTGAGACATTTTGTCCAACTTGATTCACACTCATCTTCACCTAGTTAAGATATTAGATCTTTCAAAAACTCGGTCTCACAATATAAATAGAAAAAGACTGCAACAACAGGAGTACGAAAAATCGACAAGCACAGCTCCAAAAATGTGAACCAGAGGACATTGAGGGAATGCTGAAGGGAGTCCCTAATACGAGAGGAGTGTATAGGATCCCATGCGGTGGGTGTGAAGCAACATATATAGGAGAGACCAGAAAAGGGATCCATATGAGAGTAAAACAACACTATGCGGACGTACGAAAAAAGTTGAAACCAGCAGCATAGCCACCCACTGCATGAAGACGAAGCATCCGATTGACTGGAAAAATACCGAGACGCTCCTGATTTCTAACAACAGAAGTGACACACATCTATGAGGACTAGAGTCCCTTGCTATGTTGAGCACACCAGAAAGCATAAGAAGTTAATAAATCTGCAAGGGCCATCTAATCCCACCATTAGCCATTTAATAAGCAGAGAGGTTAGCAACGAGCAACATCGTAAATACGAGAGGCTACGGCAGGAGCCGTTATTCAAAACACAAAACGACGACGTAGTTGGAGACGGAGAACAGACTGAAACTTAGTGCCCGTGGAAGACATGTGAAGCAGCTATACCACCAAACTTGCTAAAGCTGTCGAAAATTCGCAAGATATTGTGAGATCGAGTTTTTGAAAGATCTAATATCTTAACTAGGTGAAGATGAGTGTGAATCAAGTTGGACAACAAGTCTCAGAAAAAATGGTTTCAGTTATCAACTTTTAATATTCACCACTGGAAAGCTCTCGTCGAGACGATCGATTTGATATATTTGAATGTCAAAATCGGTCAAAAATTGGCAAAGTTATCGCATTTTCGCCGGATTCGAGTTTCTCGAGTATGGATGCAAGCAGCGAGCCGAGTTCGAGCACAAGTTTCATACTCGGCTAGGCTCGGCTCGAATTTTAATATTATCGCACATCCCTATTGCTAGTCACATATCACAAAGAAAAAAGAGCTTGTCCTCATGACCTGGAAAACCTAACAATCCCATCTTAATTTAAGAAATTGGAATGAGTAGATACACCACTGCTAGAAACCACACCACAACATGTATCCATGATGCAAAGCGCAACTATGAAGAACAAATTACGAGGAAATCCAAAAGCAAGACTAGGGTTCTTTACTCCCGAAGTTATTCACCATTGGGTTAAAACTACCAGTGTGTAATACTCAGTGTTTGTACAGATACTGGAAAATACTTTGAAAAAATTCTACACTGGAAAATACTGGAATATACTTCAAATTTTTTTTTGATCTGGAAAATACTTGAATTTTTAAGTCAAGTTAAACTATAACTGTTTTCTCCTGCAATTAAAACAAGTTTGCCGTAGTTGATTTGTAAAGATTTAGTTATTTAATTAGGTTTGCGCTATGGTCTTATTTCCGTTTTTGCTCCCTCTCTGAAAAGGTGTAGCACTTCCGGTTCCGGAAATAACACTGCGCCCCGCCATTTTTCTCTGCATGTGTTGTACATTCAACTTTGTAGCCTGTGATTAGCCAAATTCGATATTGTGCTAATTATTACAACGGACGGGGAGAATGTCCGGGCCTTTGGGTTTAAAGTTTTAGATTAAATTTGAATTTGAAAGAAAATTCGACAGAAAGCCTGCTGCCTTATGGCGTCGAGTATTCCCTACTACCAATTTTTGTATTTGTAGGGTTGTATAAAGGAGGGTACACAATATCAAGATGTTTTTTTGAATGTGAGCACGGAAGGGGCTTTCACAACTTCTGCCGGTAGCTTATTCCACAGGTTGCACTCTTTGAAAGCAAATGACTCTTGTCGTAATAATGTCCGGCAACGTTGTCCGGCAACCTTAGCTCCATGGTTTCTAGTCCTAAGATCATCAGTGACAACAAGCCAAGATTTCTTAAGTGGGTTATTAGAGTTAATAGTCTTATATGCAAAAATAAAATTTCAGCGAGAACGTCGATAAGCCACTGTGGGAAATCTGAGTCGTCATAAACGTTCACTGTACGGCAGATTGGATAAACCAATGACCCTCTTTGATCGATAAAACTGCGTACGTTTTATAATATAGTGGAAATATACTGGAAAACTAAAAATACATACTGGAAAAGACTTTAAAAAAAGTTGCTGCGTTGTAAGACTGCAGGACTTTTTGCGAATGGTCTCTACAATTACTTGCTGTATTTCAGAAACTTCACCTTTGGCAAGTAATACTGAGACGGCATGTTGTATTTCTGTATTGCATGGTTATTTATGGAGCTTGATGAATTACAGATATAAGTAAATGTGACGTGTTTTCTCCTTTAAAATGTTTAATTATTATTTTCAGAGATATTCAAATTCAGGCTCAAATAATGACCGAAGATGGTTCTTCCAAATCAACAACAGAAACTAAAACAGTTCAAAAGGTACAGTGATCCATCATGCTGTTAGCTAAAGAGTGTCTCTGCTTAATAAAGTTTATACAAACAAAAACATCAAGTGTGCCGTAATAAAAGGGTTATATGATTGAAGTTTCACTTGTTAAAATGTACAGGGATAAAAATTTATGATTTTAAATTGAAAGAATCAAATGCACACGTCAGAAAATTACATCTATTTAATTGCTGTTGTGGTTTACCAATTAAATTATTGTTAAAACTTAACAGCACTTAAAGATATGCAATTTTCTGAATTGCAGATTTGATTATTTCGATAAAAAATCATCAATTTTTATTCGTGTATGTTTTAACACGTAAAGCGAAACTTCAATCGTATAACCCTTTTTTTACGGCACACTGAACGTTTTTGTTTGTAATCCGTGTACGTTTTTTATGGCATGCAGTAATGTGGAATAAAAACTGGAAAAAACTAGAATTAATGCAACTTCAAATTCTCCTTCATGGAGGCCTCCTTGTCTGTGTTACGTATGGGATCTCCCTCTCACCAATTAGTGCTTTGTAACCTACGTCACACAGCACAAATTGCGTCAGTAATTTATGCAAAACTATGCAACAAGCCCTACTCCCCTTCTCACTCCCGTCCCGTCTCTTCACCTCTCACTTCCACTCTTTTTCTTGCCACTGGCACGGGAGGTTGCCTGGTGGGCTTCGCATATTTATGTGGCAGTTAGATGACTGTTGCTTACAGCAACGATTTTTGAAGAAATGTTAGCGTGAACACTGAACAGCCTTTGACAACGTAACCTGGAAGTACACTTGGCTGAGTTTAACAGCGAACGTGATGTTGTTATCACATTGACAACGGCCGAGACCTGATAACTTAAAGGCGATTGTTGGAGAAAACAAGATGGCGGCGGCCATGGACGGGCAGCTGGAGTCGGTTTGCTGAACGTAATGAGATGTGTTGACGGTTTAGTATATCCACAAACTGGTAACAATACGTGGGTATTGAGTTTGGTGTAAATGTTGTGGGTGGTGTGTAGTTGCCACACAACGAATGCGAAGCGTAGAATTTCCGCAAGTGTTGCGAGGTGTTAGAAATTGAATTCTGTACATGCGTACGAAGGCCAGAGAGAAAAAAAAACTACTGCCCCACACGTGTGTGAGGTGAATTTAGTATGGAAATTCCGTACATGCGTACGAGGCGTTACTGGCGTATGTGTAAAGGTTGGTGTTGATCAGTACAAAGAGTGCGAAGATAACGTGATGCCCTAGACACAATGGCGTGTAGTAGTTGGCAAGCGGCTGGTTTGGACGGCTGGAAAGCGATTGGGGCGGGGCGTTGTCCCGGTGATTGGTATGTTGATAGGGATGAATTCAGGGCTGCATTGTGTGCTGCCGATGGGCGAGGTGTGGACCCCCCTCCCCCCCTCCCCCGCCTAGATGTGTCCGTGGATGTGACAGGGTTCATACCGATCTGGAAAGTCAGGGAAAATCGGGGATAGTCAGGGATATGAAATGCGGTTAGGGAAAGTCATAGAAAAAATAGAATATTGGTGAAAAGTCAGATAGTCCGGGTTGAACTGCTTTTAGAATGAACTGGTTTTTTTTTAGAACCGTTTATTTATGAACCACTTTTTTCATTTGATAAACGGATAGAATATTGGTTTTTAGAATGAACAGCTTACAGGGATATTGAGGTTGTGCAGATTGGTGCCATGGGTTTTGTGTCATCGAGTTTCCCAGTAGAAAAGCCAGATGGCTCGTTTCGGATCATTTTAAATCTGAAGAAGATTGATCGAATGCGTGAAAGTGGGGGAGTGTGTTTTGGACACGTTGTCGGTGGTGGTGAGGACTTTTAAAGTGGGGTGGTTTATGGCAAAAATTGATTTGTCGCAAGCATTTTACGCCGTTCCGGTGGTGGAAGGCGTGAGCCTGTATTTGATGTTCTTTTCGCTGAGAGTGTTGCATCTGTTTCGAGTGCTTCCCTTTGGTTTGGCTTCGGCCCCAAGCGTTTTCATGACTTTTGTTTCGGCAGTGCTTAAAGGGTGTACTAGTTTTCACCTATATTGACGATTTCGGCATTCAGGGTCGCTCGGTATAGCGAGTGAGTTGGTGTGTACAGAGGACATTGGCACCCTACTGCGGTTAGGTTTCTCGCCAAATTATGAGAAAAGTTTGTTGACTCCCACACAGCAGTTGCTTTTTCTGGGCATTGTGGTGGACTTAACGATTGGGACGTCAAGGTTACCATAAAGCAAGCAAGTTGGATTGTTGCGGGTAGTTCGCAAACTGATAGCTCGGGCAGTAGTGACTGTGGATGCCGTTAGGCGGAAGTTGGGTTTGGTCGAAACCTCTCAACCTCCTAACCTCTTCTTCAGAAACCACGAAAAAAGTTGAAAAAACTTGCAGGCTACAAGAGAGGTTGACTCTTCGAAAATTTAAATACGAACGTTGGTGGAGACTTGTTTGTGGCAATTGTGTTAAAGGGCAATTACATCCATTTTGACATGCATGTTTGACTTTTGGA
>JAHWFP010270662.1:50094-76774 GCA_023313725.1 Lithobius niger | reverse complement strand
TCCAAAAGTCAAACATGCATGTCAAAATGGATGTAATTGCCCTTTAAAATTGTATTGTAAAATGTTTTGGTTCGTAAAGCACAACAGCACTTAAACAGATGCAATTTTCTCAATTGTACAATTTATGATTTAAATAAAAGATCATCAGTTTTTAGCTGTGTGCATTTAAGAAGTTAGTGAAACTTCAATAGTAACCTTTTTTTTATGCCACACTTCTTGTTTGTTAATCTCTTATTATTTGTTAGGATATGTAATTACTAGGTCTAGCATTCTGTTTTGCCAGAAAGGGCGGTTTTCTTGGATGCAGAGAAAGTATCTAATACTTTATGTGACTTGTGAATGCCTAGGTGTTATGTGGACTAATTTTTATATTTTAGAAAATGAACTTTGTTTCACTCAAGACTGCCTTTGAACACAGCGGGGAAGGTGAAAATGACTCCCAACACTTGAAGAGATTATCAAGCTCCTATTTTATTTTGCAATGTATGTATTACGTTTCAAGCACATATGGTTTGTTTGTGTGTGACAGTGGGATACTATTTTAGTTGCTACAGGAATGGCAGCTATTGAGTATATCTGCTAATTTTTAGTCCCTTCGTGCTTGCTTTTTGTGTACTCTTTGTCCGATGCGAGCTGCCAAAACATGGTGGTTTACGACTCGTCATGTAGTCATGAACTGCAGGACCGATTTAGTTTCAACTGTGCCTTTACAACGGTCTAAGAATTCTCCATCGAAAAACAATTTGCAGTTTGTGGCTCATATTATTTGGAGGTGTAGGTGTTTACATCTCTAAACACTGCACTGTAGGGTGCGATACTAGAAAAATGCGAGCTGAGCCGAATATGCAGATTGTATTCCCGTGGCTCATTGCTCCATGCTCCAAAACCCCCATTCCAGTGAAAACTATTATTCTTCCAACCACTTGTACACTGTTCAAAACTCATTTTTCGCACACATTCAAAACTAAGATATCACAAATACCTTGCAAATTTTTGACAGAAATACTTGTCTTCATCAGGCACACCTAAGGATTTGGCTCTTCTACTACATTACTGGTTTTTTGGACTTGGCAAATATTATGGCCTCCGGTATTTCCTGTGCTTTGTTCTTGCTTGTCTTGTCCATTCATTTTCAACTACTTGCGCTGGAGCAGGGAATCAAGGTCTCTGCCTATTAGGTATACAACATTTGGGTTTGACTGTCCGTCGATGTTCTTCAGTGGGACAGAATGTCTCCTGTGGTGCTGAATGACGATTGATTCTAGGCAACTCAGGTGGTGTCTCTCGCGGTGTTTGAGCTGGAGAGTGTTTTTGTTTTTTTCCCATCCTATGTCATGTTCAGTGCCCATGCAATGGAGTGCAATGTAGTTGTCTTCTACTTCATTTCTGGTGTTACCCATGTGTTGGCAACCCTCCTTTGCACTCCTTTCCTCGTTTTACCAATGTAAACAGCACTGCATCCTTTGCATGAGACTCGATAGACTCCTTCTTTGGTATTAATCACTTTTCCCATTATTAGCTCGTAAGGCTGTACCGAACCGAACGAACCGAACCGAACATGGCCGAACAGAGGGTGTGCGGTTCGGTTCGGTGTGCGGTCTTTCTAACGCAAAATATCAAACCGAACATATTTTTACTTCTAATCGACGGATTTTGATGTTTGAATACACCATTTTGAAGGTTTTTTCGCCAGCTTTCTGTTGGTCCAAACCACAAGTTCCTAGATCTAACGGTTCAGAAGTTAAAAGGGAAAATGTAAAAGTAGTGGAGTTTTTTTAAAGTTTAAACAGATTTTCAACATCTATGGACTTACTAGTCCATGTGAAAATACCTACATTTGTTAAGAAACTTGTGCTTTGATGAATCTATGTGATCTGAGTTCTTCTACATTTTAGTTTAAGATAGATTGGTTTGGTACATTTTTGTTCGGTTCGGAAGTATTCGGTGTTTGGCTTATTTAAGGTTTGTTCGGTTTGGTTCGGTTCGGCTGAAAAATTCTCGTTCGGTACAGCCTTATTAGCTCGTCTCTAATCTTTTGAGTTACCCTTTCGTTTTTTCCACTCTGTGATTTTTTTCTTTTCATCATTAGCGATTTTAGATTTCGCTGTTTCAAAGGTATACTGTTGACTTTTTTCACTTACGCTTTCCAAATAGGTCAAGCCTACTCTACGTTTTCACTTTCGCATGGCAAACTTAGAGTGAACTTCACCTATTTGGAAGGCATACGTGAAAAAGTCAAAAGTATGAACTGTAAGAGGGATATAGAAAATACCTTAGAAATAACAAAAATCTAAAATCGCTAGTGATAAAAAGAAAAAAGTCACAACAGAGTGGAAAAAAATGAACGAGTAGCCCAAAAGATTGGGGACAAGCTAATAATGGGAAATGTTATTAATACCTGAGAAGAAGTCTTATCAAGTACCATGCAATGGATGCAGTGCTGTTTAAGTACAATTTCAAATAAATAAAGATATCTGTACATAATATTAATACATGTACTGCCGAAAACGTGTGAGACCGAAAATGTGAGACGTGGGCTGAGTGCATGGACTGAGGAGTTGAACTTTACGTATGAGGAAGAATGTAATGAAGAGCTGCCATTTTTGGATGTAGTCCTGAGAAGGCACCAAGACTGGACGATCCTGTACAATCCGTACCGAAAATCAACAGCCACCAACAGAGGCATTCCCTTCTGCTTCGGGCACACTGCGGGGCAACGGAAAACCATTGCCCAGAATGAAATTACAGTAACAGGGTAGTTAGACACTCTACTGAAGCCGAGATAGCAAGACACCATGTTTATGTGACATAAGGGAGGTTTGTGTTTGTGGCACAGGGGTTACCCGCCAGGGTGCCTAAATCGTACGATTAAGAAAGCAATGAGAAGAAGAGAGAGTTTGAGTGCTAAAGAAGGACTGGAAGGAGAAAGAAAAGGTGAAGAGCGAACGAGAGTGGCGTTGCCTACCTGAGAGGGGTGACTAATAAAATCCAGGATGTGCTCAAGAAAAATGGCTTTGACGCATACATGAATAACTCTAAAGGACTGAAAGACCAGCTTATCAGAAGGAGGCGAAACCAGAAGCAAGGGGATGAAAATGAGAGACAAGCGAGCTTGAGGTCAGATCTTTGAAAAAGATTGTAAACACCAGAGAAGCAGTTTACAGGGTACCATGTGGTGAATGTAGTGCCGTTTATGTTGGAGAGACGCGTAAAGAAATTAGCTGCTCTTTAAAGCAGCACGTGGCAGACACCAGAAGTAAAATGAAAACAAACGGCATTGCAGTACACCACATGGAATCGCATCACAAGATCAACTGGGAAGGCACTGAAACCCTCCTTGAGTCATAACTCACACAGAGATGTGCATTTGAGGAGCCTGGAGTCCCTGGGTATTCAACGCCACATCCGAAAGAAGGTTGAACTGATCAATATCCAGGGACCATCCAATCCTGGAATACAGTTTCTGCTCCGTAGTGAGTTTAGTGACGAGCTGCGCGAGAAGTGGAGAACCGTCCGTGCAAGTGGTGGAGGCTACGCTCACTGCCGTTCAAAAAACAAACGATCATACATGGCATAGTGACATCCATTTTATCTGTTTTGTCTGAAGAAGACTGTCGTCTGAGCCCTAACATTTCCAGAGTATTGGCAGTCGAAACTTTGTAGAAGTACAAATACCTTTATTTATTAGAAATTATGCGAATACTGTACTGTGCTACGAAGAGAAAAGAGTGCAAACGATTATTGGCCAACACATGGGTAACACCAGAAATAAAGTAGAAGACAATGGCATGGCACTCCATTGCATGGGCACTGAACACAGGATGGAAAGGAAAAAGACAAAAACACTAATCAGCTCAAACACCGTGAGAGACACATACCTGTATCTAGACTCACTCGCCATCCAGCACCGTAGGAGACATTCCGTCCCATTGATGAACATCCAGGGACTGCAATCCCAGAGGTTGTACAGCAAATAGGCACAGACCTTGATTCCCTGCTCCAGCGCAAGTGGTTCAAAACAAACGGACAAGACAAGCAAGAACGAAGCATTGGAAATACTGGAGGCCACAATGTCTGCCAAGTTCAAACAAGGATGCTCTAACACTACATTAGTAATTCGACGTGTCATGTGGTAGAATAAAAATGTGCAAGTATTACGTATGCAGTTGGAAAGGCAGATATACCACCAAGATATTACTAAATAGTCTGAGTGTGTGGTGGACTGAACAATAATTAATAAGGCAAATGAGCCAGAATCTTGTATGCGACGATGTAATCACCGACCAGGTAAACTTCATTGCTTTGTAGTTTCCATCCCATTCGTTCTTTTTCATTGGGCCTTTACAATTTTCAAATCTACGAACACCATCTTTTTCAGTAAATTCATCAGTTAATTTGGGGGTGGTGGGTGGGTGGGAGGAGAAATCTTACAGCGCTCAGGGTACGTAAGGATGACTAATTTAAATTTATTTACACTTTTTAGAAATATTACCAAAAGATAAAATAACTACACGAAAATTGGGAAAATGTCCTGATTGAATATAACACCGCAATTTCATGTGGCCAGCTTTTGTTTAAAGCTCTACCACTTAATTTGTTTTTGTTTTTTTGTTATGTTTAACGATCAATTATAAACAAAGACTAGAAAATAGCTTTCGGCGAGCGAGAACATCTTTATGCATTAATGTGCTTTCAGACGGAGGGAGGATAGAAAATAACGTGAGAGTGAGTGGGAGAGTCAGTTTCCTCACCTGACTTCAGCCACCACACGGCTTCGTATTGGAAGAATCGATCTGAACTTCAGGTATAAAATTTATTATTTCGCCGTTGATTTGATATTAGGCCTACGTAAGAAAAACTAATGATTTCGCCATTTACAGCATAACGAAACATGCAACATGTAAGCGCTGATAAATGCACAATCAGTTCAGCCTTATTTCAAGGAATACACACACCAAATTTCATTCGAATCGCATCATGCTTTTGGCCATTATGCGGAGTGGTTAACAGACATACAAGAAGCCTGAATAGGACTGGGGTGGTTAAAGGTCACGAGGGAGATTTTGTCCAAGGGTGCAGTGCCCCATGTTGCAAAATACATCAATTAGGCCTGGCGAAACATACAATAAAAAAAATGGGTGTGATGCGTCGGACCATTTACGGGCCCACCATTCACCCCTCACAAATTTGTATCACAGTCCAAGTCTAATATAACGAGGGAAGAGGAATGTTTTCTTCAGACCTCGTACTCTATTTTGGAGAAAGATTTACGATGAGATCGAGAAACAGTATCACAGTATGAAATGATACATGTAGGCCTACTCAATACAGCATTTTATAAACCTCAACAGTCTAAGACCAAGCGGCTCCGGAATATCTTGACAAATTAACCCTTTAACTTTCGCGTCGTCGAAAAAGGACATAAAGTATTTGGGCCAAAAAGTAAGTCCCCAAGCACTCCGCAATCTTTGTGAGGTGGCCCCGGTGCCCTGAGCAAAGCGAGCTGCAATAGCCTAGTTGTCAGCGTCCTCGTCTTCAAGAGATTGAAAGCCCGAATAGTTAAAAAAAATTCACAAGTAATAATTCAGCAATGAAAGGGTTAAAAGATCAGCTATTTTTTTTTACTATTATTTGTAATTTCAAATCAGTGGGTGAAACTAATATCTAACCAATAAAAGTTACGTGAGCCTTCCTGTTGCGAATTAAAAAAAAAAAAAGCTGAGAGTAAGAGGTCAGAAGGAATATCCCTCCCGTCCCTCCCTGGCCAGTCCGCCACTGTAAAAACAGGACATCGTTCGCTTTACTCACTCGTTCAGTAACAAACAACACCACAAATAAGCATAATAAAATACTGTAATAAACTGTACCCAAAAGGCAGCGAGACTGGCACAATAATTAACCGCAAAATCTATGCGCGCATCGAAATACAACCTTCCAGATTCCTGCATCAAAATCCAGTGTACCATCCAGATTCCAGCCAAGGTAAGTGAGGACTCGCTTTGTATTGTTCGAACCGACCACAATATTGACGAGGTCACTTAGCGAATTGCACAGTTAAATTGCATTGATCGATGGCATTTTTCTTATTAGCAGACACCTTTATGCTGACGTCGGGGTGACGTCATACATAGATCGTGTACTATCTTTCGACAGTTTATCGATGAAGGACCTCGTTAGAGGTTAGCCAAGGTTTTTACTCGAAATATTAATTTTTAGAGCATTATACGTTTTGAGCTTCTACACTGCAACTCGCCCACCACTAGACTTTAAGTTCCTCGGATCATAATTGAACAAATGCGTCTGGTTTTTGAGGAGATGTGGCTAACAGGAATTAGGCACAACCTTTTTTGTGCCTTTTTTGGGCACAACCACATTAATTCGACGTGTGACACATCAAATTAAAAACTAGTAATGTAGTAGAAGAAGATCCAAATTCTTAGGTGTGCCAGTACTCTTGTCGAAAATTTGCATGGTGTTTGTGATATCTTCATTTTGAAAGTGTGCGAAAATGAGTTTTGAACAGTGTACGAGCGTTGAAGAGTTTCAAAGTAAATCCAGTAACAGTTTTCTGCCAATCTTGGAACGATTTGGACATTCCTGGTTTAAATCCAAACAAATGCTACGTCATGCACATTGGCCAAAGCAACCCTAGCATTTCTACTGCTATTGTGGTGAGCCACTAAGTTTAGTTAACACTATTAAAGACCTAGAAGTCATTTCGAATGATTTGAGTGTTTCAGAGATAGTTGTTGCTGTTGTCACCAGGCAATTTAATAGATTCGTTGGCATCATTAAAAAATCTGCGCTACTTGGATGCTGCCTCCGTCAAAGCCACTTAATGATACTTAATTTGCTCTGTGATGGAACATTGTTCAACGCTGGAGTCTAAAGTTCAACGCTGGACAACTATAAAATTAAATACCAATTTACCACCCCAAATATGGACGGAAGGCAGAAGGGTTTCGGGGGCACGTCTAATATCACTCTGAATTAGAAGTTAGCCACATGTTTCGAGTGTGGCTATCCTTGAGGTAAGCGTCGCTTCAAGTATTCAAAACTATGCCAAAGTACTATATTCCAACGTATTCAAAATATATACTAAGCTCTTAACACAATTTCGGGTGCGTTCATACTAGGAAAGACTACGAAGACTGGGTCTCATTTCAGTTCCTGATAAGGTAGACTCAAGAAGACAATGTCTGGACATACAAGATCTTCCAATGAATGATCAGGTTGGATCCTCGTGTCTTTACCTCATCAGATTCTGTGACTTGTGGGCACCCCCAGAAATTGACCAAGAGTCATGTCAGGATGGAAATGTGACACAATGACTTTGCACACCGAGTTACCAACTCGTGGAATGCACTTTCAGCCAATGTGGTTAGTGCTAGAACAGTGAACTTGTTCAAGGCTGAAAGTTGTACTTCTTACGATACTACTAACCACTGGCTCTGCTATTTTTTTTTTTTGGCAAAAATAATTTGTTCTTGCAAATCGAGCCAGAACTTAAGATTCTTTAACAGCTATTTTTAAAGACAAATGTTTCAAGGTCTTTATTGCATTTTAAACATGAGAATTAATGTTTGGTGTTGAATTTTAATTAAAAATCGTCAACAAAAATGTGGTTGTATACTAAAGACGTGTGTTTTGAACCATTTTGTGGTAGTATAGTCCGCAACCCCTGTTTAACCTCTCGATAGCATGTAATCTGATGCGTGTCACTCACAGTATTACCAAACGTTAAAATAAATTAGGTTCATTGGTATCTAAAATTGGTTCATTCTGTAGTTAAATGCACAAAGAAGAGTGACAAAAGCTTTAACAAATCGAAACCAAAAAAAATTGTATGACACGCCACATAATAATTTATGTGACTTGTGTGCTTTTTGTTTTCTTCTCCTTCGTCGTCTTGTTTTAGTAAATATTCCTGAAACAAATCTGCAATCAAATCTTCAAACGTTCTTCTAAGTGTTTGATTTGATTTTTTTTTAAATATTGGCAAACCCAAAACCAGAAAGATTTGAGATGCTTTGGTTGTGCTGCTTAAAAATGTGCCCACTAAAAATGTTGTGCTGAACGATCATGTTTAACAGGTTTGCTGAACTTTAGAAGACTCCACAAACGTAATCCCAGCAGATTAAAGTGGTCTCAAGATTCTGCTGAACTGCTAAAACTTCGTGATCAACTCCTCGACAAAATGGGTGTGAGCAAAGACAGATTAGAAGATAAGTTTGCCAGGTACGTTTTTCATGTTTTTATAGAATGTCAACAATTATTCCTTTAAGAGCAATTCGGGCAATTTGCACTTGCATTGTAACTCTGTAAGAGGCCAGCTCTGGTGTGGCTCTGGTGGCCAGCTCTGGTGAGTTCAAAGGTTGTTCGGAGTCTTGAGGGTGCAGGATTTGTGGTTGTATGCAGGATTTGAAAGGGAATTCTCATAAGGCACTTTAATCCTTTTTTTGTGTATGTAAGATTGTGGGTTCGCGTCCTGTCTTTGCCTTCCTTTTGGTGGATTCTCTGGAGGTTCGAGGTTCTCGGGTGCCTAGAGCGACTGTAGTCTTCACAGTTTCTGCATTTCCTGGGATGTTATATTCTCCTAGGATACTGTTTCTTCTGCTTGAGATATAGGGTTCAATCCTTCCCCTGTGCATACAGGAAGAGAAGCGCCCCGGAAATGCACTCATGCGCATGATGAGTTTGGTACTGTATTTAAAAAATCCAAGAAATTTTCTAGCAAAATTCTACCTCATCACTTCAAAAAAATTAAAATAACTCCAAAAATACCGCATATGTTCACATCACGTACGCAAACATTGCCCAGCTAATTTCAACACCCCTCGGGTGTCTTCATTATGCTTCTGCTGTTATTGGACTACTTTTTACATCGTTGTCTGCTTCAACCACTTTCGAATTCAGCTGCTTTTGCAGCCTCTGGTATTTATTGGGCTGCACGTGATCATCCTGCTAAAGTTTCCACTGTCTAAACGAACGGAACTTCTACCATGAGATTTACCAAAGTCCAGAACTCTCAATCTCATATGGTCCAGAATCTCCACTATTCTGCAAATTTTTGATAGTCCGTATGTGGAGTCCCATGTGAGCATCCTATGTAAGATCCTTTAAGATCCTATAAGTTCTTTTAAGATTCTTTTAAGTTCTTACAGGAAGAGCAAAACTTAAAAGATCCTGTAAGGTCCTGAAAGATCTTGGTACAAGATCCTGTAGGATCCTGCTACGATCCTGTAAGACCCTGCAGGATCTTGTACCAAGATACTATAGGATCTTGCACCTAATCTTATGCAAGATCCTGTAGGATCCTGCTAAGAACCTGCAGGATCCTACAGGATTCTACAAGATCTTACTTTTTGTAGGATCCTACAGGATCTTGTACCAAGATCTTACAAGAGTTTATACAAGATCTACAGGATCTTACAAGATCTTATATACGATGTTCACATGGGGTACGCCCGATGAAGATAGTTGTTGATATGGACTGTCGAAAATTTTCAGAATAGTGGAGATTCTGGACATTATGAGATTGAGCGTCTTTAACTTTGGTACACTTTTTTGCGAGCTTCCACTGTCCGTCAAATCGCTCACACAGGTCTCTTTCCACTAAGTGTGCTACTTGAGGGAATGTAGGCCCCTTGGATGTTCATCAAACGAACACCTTTTAACTCGTGTTGCTGCATTGCTAGTGGCTCAAGACACCTTAAATGTGGATCCCTGGAAGAATTTGAGGGAAGGATAGTACTAGCACATTCCCCGAAGGATAGTACTAGCACATTCCCCGTTTATCTCGTGCCTAAACGACTTTCAGTGGCTTGCGATGCTGTTGTCAACTTTCTCGTCCCTTACATTCGCTATAAAGCTGTGCCACACTAGTTCTCACCTCTTCTGTGGTCGCTCCTATATACACAGCATCGCAGTCCTTGCATGGAATTTTGTACAAAGCCTCTTGAGCGTTCTTTACTTTCCCCATCTTTTTTTCATCTTTCATTTTGAGCGTTTCTCGTCTTGTTTTCTTCACACTTGACTGTTTCTTTTTTAGAGATCCTCCTCTTAAGACCTTCTGCATGACAACGGCATTACAATCCACTGCATGTCTTTTAGGCATGAGATAGACTGGGCACGTGAGAGTATACTCTCCTTCGGTCAAATTTTTTCAGGGATCCACTTTTAAGGTGTCTTAAGTCACTAGCAATGCAGCAACATGAGTTAAGACTAGAGGTGTTCGTTTGTTGAACATCCAAGGGCCTGCATTCTAAGAGTTATCGCACTTAGTGGGAAGAGACCTGTGTGAGTGATTTGACAGACAGTGGAAGCTTGAGCGGGATGATCACGTGCAGCCCAATAAATACCAGAGGCTGCAAAATTCGAAAGTGGTTGGAGCAGACGATGATGTAAAAAGTAATCCAATAACATCAGAAGGCTGATGAAGCAGAAGCCTGATGATATACGAGGGGGGTTGAAAATTAGCTGGACAACGTTTGTGCCCGTGTTTGTGAACATATGCGATATTTTTGGTGTTATTTTTATAATGAAGTGACGAGTTGTCGAATTTCACAGTATATTATACAGCGATGTATTTCGTAAAATTGTCCCTCTCTGTGATCGAAATTGTCATTGAAAATTTGGTGACCAGATCTTCATTTTCATATCCTTCGGTCCCCTTCCCGGCAATAAATAATGACCGGACCCAAATGGAGTGTGTATTCTTTCTTAAAACTGCAAGAAATGCTGTTGGCAACAGTTTTCACTTGAACTACAAAACCAAACAACGCACAATTTCGAAACCAAGACCACCGTGACAGTATCCTCCAAATTTTTGACAGGTCGACTGTTGTCTTCGTCAGTGATGATGTAGGACAGAGTTTGGAAAATACTGTACGTGCCTGACGAAGACGAAATAAGTCGGTCTGTCAAAAATTTGCAGGATACTGTCAACTTGTCAAGGTATTCTTGGTTTTGTAGTTTTGTTGCCTCATGGACTTTTGAAATAAAAACCGTATTGGAATTTTTAGTTTTTAGTTGTGTTCGGTTGAGTTTTAAAAGGACCTTGTATTGTATTGTAATATCTTAATGTAAATGCAGGGTTGGCATAAGGTGCTTGAAGTCCTTTAAAGTGGTAGAATTTAAGAAAAAATGTAAGGCCTTGAATTCCCTGACACCGTTAGCTACATCCTGGAAAGTCCTTGAATTTAATTCTTGTTTGTCGTAATTTATAAGGCTGGGCCCACTTTTTACCAATCCGATCCCGATTTCGAAGAGAAAAATCTGCTGATACCATACGATATCATTGATTGATAGAGTTCCTAATGAAAAAAAAATTGTTTATTTACGTCTAGTAGTGTTACTGAATTCACAATTTTCTCCACTTTGTTACCTCATTAAACTTCTTAGTAA
Organism: Lithobius niger; assembly: GCA_023313725.1. Taxonomy (NCBI): domain Eukaryota; kingdom Metazoa; phylum Arthropoda; class Chilopoda; order Lithobiomorpha; family Lithobiidae; genus Lithobius; species Lithobius niger. The sequence goes on along the minus strand of JAHWFP010270662.1, from coordinate 65,368 downwards.
GGCTAGGCCAATCACCTTTATTACGAATACCAAATCCCCAATAACTGATCCTAGTTCCCAACTAATCGAAAACTGTAGTACTGAAGTACGTCTTTACAAAAAAAAATCACATTTGAAATTATTGCATAAAGTACTGCACGGTGAAATTCGAGCCAATGTAACTAACCTAACCTAATGTAACCTAAAACAATCACAAAAACACAAGTAAAAGGACTCCAAAACGACTTTTTCCTCTGGCTTTTTTTTCCTTTTTTTTCTCTCTCTAGGCTTTTCTTTTTCCCTATATGATTAAAACCTAAGCATTTTAGTGTTTGGTGAGATGTTGCCGAGCTAAGCCCTATTTGATGATGAGCAGTCTTATACAAGTCCTTGAAAAATTGTCTTAATTTTGGAAAAAAGTGCTTGAATGTTTTGGGTGTATTGAATTCTTGTGCAAACCCCGTAAATGTTTGAATTGCCCTTTAAAGTAACCAGCAAAGTTATGGTTAAGTAGTGTATACCAAAGTCATGGTTAAAGTATGCATAAAATGGATTTAAAACTTTTTACAATGCACACTTTCAAAACTGGAGACACTCGCGTATCTGCGAATTTTTGATAACTGAGCAGTTGTCTTCATCAGGCACAATAAAGGTGGTTTTTGTGAACTATGGCTACATCATTTTTTGTTTACGTCATCTGCTTTTAAGTTCGAAGATGCACGCGAGCGTGGCCTGTGGTATTTACTGGGCCGATTTCCCACATTGTCGTCGAACTTCCACTCCTTCAGTTGTCTTCATCAGGCACAATAAGGGTGGTTTTTGTGAACTATGGCTACATCTTTTTTTGTTTACGTCATCTGCTTTTAAGTTCGAAGACGCACGCGAGCGTGGCCTCTGGTATTTACTGGGCCGATTTCCCACATTGTCGTCCAACTTCCACTCCTTCAGCAACAAAGCGTCGAGTTCATGGTTTACTAGGTGCAACACATTAGGATTGGTTGGGCCTTGAAGACTCATAAGGTGGACCTTGGGTGCCGAATAATGTTTTATTGCAATCGATTCACGACAGCGAAGGTGATTGTCTCTAGCATTATTCGAGCATCCCAGTGTCTTCGTGTTTCCCCCAGTCAATCTCGTGCTTTGTGCGCATGGATTGAGTTTTTAGTTTTAAGTCCATTTTACAATGAGTGAATTTCATAGTATTGCCAGTAATGGTTTTTTCGAAAGTATGCATAGTCGGGATTTTGAACATTGGTGCTGTGTTAAGAAAAGTCTGGATTGTAGAATGTGCCAGTTGAAGGTCATGTAAACAGAAAGCCCAAGGATGCAAAAAAGCAACAGTACGACGTCTCGAAGGATATTTATTTTCCCTCGTTACGTGGCAAAAATCTTTAGGCAACTAATGCCTAAAGTCAGATACATAAATTCATTACACTCAAACAAACCAAGTTAAAACTTTTAAAGAGATCTAAGTAAGCCAATGCTACAGAAGATTTAAATTAGGAAACAGCACCTACGATCTATAATGCAGGTTTGGGTATCTTCCAGGTTTTTAAGTCTTCTGTAGCTTACTTTGGTTCTTTTGGTTCTTTTTGCGTGTCATGAATTTAAGCACGTACATGACTTTTTTGCCTAAAAATTGTTGCTTCATAACAAAGGACAGTATCCTTCTAAATGTTGCATAGTTGCTTATTTTGTGCCACCTTTGTGCTGTCTGTTTACATGATTTAGCAAAGGTTTGTAACATCTAATGCATTATTTAAAAAAACATTGTGAATGCCTAGGAAAATAGCTTTCTTCTATTTTTGACCATTAAGGGTGTGAAAACGCATAATCATTAAGCTAAAATAATATTTGAAACAAAAAAGGTAAATGCGTTAAACAACACACAATTTCGAAACCAAGAACACCTTGACAGTATCCTCCAAATGTTTGATAGCCCGACTCATTTGTCTTCATCAATGATGATGCAGGACAGAGTTTGGAAAATACTGTGCAGCCTGACGAAGACAGATGAGTCAGTCTGTCAAAAATTTGCAGGATACTTTTTCTTAATACTTTTTCTTACTTTCTGTATTTGTTTTAATAGCTCTGTCTATGCTGAACTTAGTCCTGTTTGTGCTGTAGTTGGAGGCGTCATGGCGCAAGAAGTTATCAAGGCAAGTATTTGGTTTTTAGGGACTATTTCACAGAAATCCTCCCAGATGGCTTATGTCGCTTATAGTATAAACAAACGGAACAGGTGTATGGCACAATATAATCCGTGATTTCAATTTCAAGGTAAAAAGGAGCTAGACTTTATGACATAAATGGTCTTCTACCCCGCTAAAACCAGAAGTACAGCATTGTTAACCCTAATGAACAGTAAAATGATTTCATAAACACTTCTAGTTAGTGTTTCTAATGATAAAATTCATTTTGTTAGTACTTTTTTTAGAATTTGACTGCAATTTCTGCAATTTTCTACGAGTTTTCTGAAGTTTTGCAACCTCAACAATACGCTTTCGGAACCTGGAGACGTCCACTAGCTCACAACTATGAAAACTTTTTAGTAGAGTTCTTTTTTATAACATCTGCGAAAATCTGCGATCACGGAAATTACTTAGTTGCCAATGCCCCTTTTACAATTTATTTTAGGAATTAACATTTAATATTACAAATGCACCGCTGTTTGACATAAATTAACCAACATTTAGTAGCTTCTCTCTTAATACTGTAATGAGCTGTTCACCTAAACATTCCAATTCCATGTTTCCAACAGGGTTCTCACAAGGTGCTTGAAGTCCTTGAAAGTGCTTGAATTTGTTAAGAAAATATTCAAGGCCTTGAATTCCTTGAAATTGTTAGTTATGTGCTTTTGAAAGGCCTTGAATTAATTTTTTTCGCAATTTAAAATGTCCTAGCTTTGAGCAAGATAAAAGACAAACATGCAATTTCTTCTTGCGTGTTTGTTGTAAAAATGTAGTTTCTCTTTTAAATTTTGTTGCTCCGGACGCTTCCATTAGTTTTTACTTGACTGTTATAACAACTCTAGGAAAAGTGTGGGAAAAAGTCCTGGAAAATGTATGTTAGTTTTGGAAAGAAGTCCTTGAAAGTGCTTAAATTTCTACTGTGTGATCTTGTGCGAACCCTGTTCCAGAGATGTTTTCCTCTTTCTTAATTTTAAATCTGACACGATTGTTGCGAACATCAGCACGCTCATGGAAGTGCATCCAGTTCCAGAAGCAGGCATAGTGGAAAGGAAGACACCTTTCATACTTGTAGTGCTAATCGGAGAGAAGTTTCAGTTTTCAAATGAGACTTGAGGACAACGTGAGGAATTTTATACGTTGCCCTAAAACAAATCTGCGTTTTACTGACCGTGTTTGGAAAATTTCGATAATATTTATAGAAATTACAGATTATGTAAAAAATAGAATGATTAATGTGGTTGTAGAGGTTTGGAGAACAAGTTAAAAAAAAATGTTTCAACTTTATTTATTAATGGCATGACAGATTATATTCGCTCTTTTGTAATTTGTTTGCTGACGATTTCAAAATCTGTAGGAAATTAGGGTCTTCCAAAGAATTCAAGATATTCAAAGAGATTGCAAGAAGATCTGAACAATGCGCAAGCTTGGGCGAATCGTAACAAGATATCCTATCCTTCCATGTGGATAAATGTGAGGGACTTTATACTGGGGGTCTGTGCTCGCTACTACTGTTTGACATGCCAGGCTTTGACTCCCAACCAGTCGCAGACTCGGCGATTCGACTACAACTTGCAGAAATGCTGTTTTAACGAATTTCATTCTGTTCGGATTCTTAAATTGTTTAATCTATGCAACCTTACTGTCATCGGTTTTTGATTACACACACACACTGGTGGTGATACCTCCCGCTGCCCTCTGTCAGATTTACATGATGATTGCCAACCGTGGATGGAGATAGTTTCATGGGGAGAGAGCGGGTTTTGGTCATCGGGAACTTTTTTGAATTTTTACCGTTTTGATCAGAACCCTTAATTTGTGATCAATTCAGCTGACCCACCATCGACCACCCTCTTGTCGCCTTTACTGAACAAGTGTGTGTCGCTGTATCTTGGAAGTGTTTTCAGGTTTGTTCGATTTATTTTGACCTTTTGGTGTTTGCTTTTTATCTTAAAGGGGTAAGTTAGAAGGGTCCACCTTATCTTGCTCTCTTACTATCCCATACTTCCTGGGTCCTTGGATGAGTGGGTGGGATAAGAAATCCCCTCGGGGCATTTCGTCACATTTGGCCACAGTGCCCATTTTATGTCTAATTCCCCCTTTCATCCATCCACCATTGCTGGATGCAGCCTTGTGAAATTCTGACCTGATCTTCATCAAGATTGCTTCTAGGACACTAGAGATTGGCATCCGTTTCGTTGGAACAGTCACAGTTGTTAATTTTTAAACAGACTTGTCTCTGATGCCTTGCCAGGGATCTGCACTTTTTTCACGCTTGACATTAAAGCCCAGATTGACTGCTTCTCAACTTTGATGAAGACATCGTCTCGTCTGTCTCCGCTGCTTTATGTATTCTTACAATCTGTTTCGAGATACGTAAATCTCGATTTTTGCCCTGAATACGTGAACGAAAACTAGCGTTAAGACATTTCCAAGTGTAGTCACTCCATTGACGAAACTCGTGGCCTGGGAATTTCAATAAATCTTTAGAAATACAACGGGCCGAAGTGTCTATGGGTCAGTGACATATGCTAGTCGTTCAACAGAACACTGCCACTTATGTGCTCCCTGGCTGATCAGTGTCTTCTGACAAAATTTATCCCAGTGACCTAGTCCGATTGGGAGGAAGTGGCCAAGATAGTAGCCAGAAATCTTATTGACATTTCGCCTGGTTTTAAGTCTGCGACTCAACATCATATCGCCTTCCTTTCCTCTGCTACTTTCCACATCACCGAAAGCCACCAGTTATGGACGCTCCCATCATATCGACTGGTTGGAACGCTACGAAGATGTTTGCTGGGACTGGATCTAAACGTAGGTGATCATTACTTGCTAAATCAATTAAGTTTTTTCTTAATAATAAAGCAAAATTGGTTAAACAGACGCAAACGGGCAGTGTCAGTTCATCTGGCGGTTTCTCGGACCAGGTACCTTCATCAGTGGTTGCTTCACAACAGGCCGAAGCGTGTTTCGGTCTGGGGCCGGTTGCTTATCCACCACAAAGAGTGGATGTTCTTACCTCTGTGCTCCCCGGCCGACCGATGTGTACTGATGAAGCCAACCACAATGGTAGATTCTGTCGGGGGCACACTGTACGATTTGACGATCCTCACGGATGCGAAGTCAAACCGACACATGAATCGACCAAGCTTAACCTAACTTTAAAAACACCAACTGTCTCAAAAACCCAAAAGTGTCGACATGTGGCAGTGGTTCAAATGGGTAAACTTCCTAATCCCTCCTGGCAAACGGCTTTCTATTGCACCCCGTGCTGTTTTAATTGAAGTCCCATTCGCCAATTCGACTAATCGCCCATAGCTTTCCTTTTACATCACAACCAATCGCCGATTCGATTTGCCAAATTGCCGTTATTTCTCTTGCATGTGAATATTTCGCCGAATCGCCAAATCGGCTTGGACTAATAGCCTTGTTGTCGATTCGATAATTTGTCCGCCATTGTTACAGCTTACTAATCAATGCTGTTCTTCTGAATATTTGAACCATCAATGTGTTCTTGGCAATGATCATTCGTTCTTCGATCGAACCCCTCCTCTCTTGCGGAATAAACGACAACCGCTCAGATTCTGACAATGATTGCCAATCCACGGATGGAGATGACATTTATGGAAGCTGTTTCTGCAATCGGCCAGAAGTTGCTTTAAAGTCTACTTGTAAATATGTCACAATACTTGCAATAAGGATATGCAAAACCAGAAAGTTTGTAGTCAGTTGCAGGCAAATTTACAAACTGTTACTAACTTTTTGGTTTTGCGTGTCCTTATTGTGAGTATTTTCCCTAAAACCAAAGTAAAACAGCAGTGATCTATACGTAACACAAGTTTCTTATTGTGAAACTGTAAACCCTATGTTCACAAAAAACTGATAAGATCTTAAGATTTAATTTTCTGTAATTTTATTGCAGGCTGTTTCTGGTAAACATACCCCCTTCAACAACTTCTTTTTGTACAACGCTCTTGAAGACAGTGGCGTCATTGAAAAAATCGGACACTAATGGACTGGAATATGTTGTCATTGTTTTTATAACGTAACACTTTATTGATAATAAAATTGATGTAGATTTCATAGTAAACGTATTTTCTTTATTTCTATCGACCTGTATACAACATATAAAAAATCACTGCCATTCCTTGAGTTGTAATATTGTTCTAGAGTTTAAAAAAAAAGTTACTTACCTAAAAATGTATAGTTTTAAATTTTATTCTCCTACATCACTGTTTTTTTTGGACGATAGTTATTTTTATTGGCTAATTTGCCGAATTGGCTTTTTAGCCCATTTTATAAAATTGTTAGTGTTATGCTGCCCTCCATCTCTGCTCGAAGAAAATGACCAACTTTATTTTTTTTAAAGATTTGAACTCGTGACACAATTCAACAAGGGAATTTATTGTATTGGTATGTCAAAATGACTAATATTTGACGTAGTATTGATTGTAGCGTTGGACTGATTGGTACGTACTATTTGACCCTTGAGTTGTAAACCAATTATTAACAGTGCACAGCTCCGTGTTAGGAACTAGTTAGGACCTTGATGCACGCAGGGGCGGACTGGCCATAGTTAGCCTCAGTGACGATAACAAGCATTAGCTAGTGAGGGTTTTAAGGGGGGGGGGGATTAACTCCCAAGATTTGTCTTGGATGAAGCCACGGTGGGGATCATTGTAAGGTGAAGCCTTATGAAGTCTTGAAATATGTAGAAAATAAAATGTAAAGGTTTTTTTCCCCAATGAAGGATGTTTGTTGGCATAACAAACTGAAATGATTTTACACTACTGAATTTATCTCGTGCTGGCACTCCTCATCGTTTCACACCACTAAATTTGTTTTGGGCCACCGAGTTCCGGGCCAGCTGACGGCCTCGAGAGGTTCACCAATCGAAGAGAGCCAGTGGTTAATGCTTGTATACTATAATCCATACCCCAGCACAAAAGACCCTTTCTTCTTCGTGCTGCTCCCCTACGTAATACTTTTGAATGGGATAGGGACTGCACCATTCACCCTTCCTGCTAGAGGTGGGTAAACACAGCCTCTAAAAATTAAAAAATGTGAAATCCAAAATGGGCTGGCATGGCTCATCCTCAACTTTGTCCATGGCGCCTGACGAATTTTGTAGTTTGAAATCACCGTTATAGTTTCAGTCCTCTAATGGACAACAATATCTACACACGCTAGTGTGTTACACCAAGTTGGCAACAAACATCACATCTATTCAACTGTCGAGGAAGTAAACCATTCTAGCGTGACGGCATAGCGTAAGTGCCTAATACTCTAAAGCATAGTTGGGCACATTTCAGGTACTTGAGGAAAAATAATAATGCGGTACAAAAGCTTAAATTGTGGTAATATGGAGAGCAATGACCTACCTGACAAATATTAACTCCTGTAGGAATGGCTTTCAATGCAAAATCTCCTCAATAACGTTGCAAATGTGTTACTAGATAGCCATTTCTAGCCCGCTCATCCTTATGTTAATTCCCATAGGGTGATTATTCACAATACCTAGATAACGGGAACACTTCCAGCTATGAAATTGGACGAATGGCTGCAGTACGATACGAACTGCGTACCTTTTCTGCTCTACAGCCTGGGGTGTAACGGGAATGGCGTGGGACGGAGCCTAATTATGAAAGTATTGTTATAACCATTGTTAGTATTGTCGGCAACAGTGACAACATGTATACTGACGTGCGTATATAGACACGCTATTGTGTCGCCTCAAATATAAACAATGCTGCCTAAAAAATTATGTTAACATCCAAATCACGAAAAACAAACAAAAATGTCAAAACAAAGCCATAAACTGGTAAAGAGGCCACCAAGGTAAAACTGGTTCCGCCCCACAAGGGAGTGATACGAACTAAATTTTTTTTTTAATTAAAACAAAACCAAAAACTGATAAAAAGGCGACTAAGTTGAGAATGGTTTGGCCTTCCCAAATTAAAATATTGGAAAAATAACCGCTCAAGCTATTGCTTACTTGGCTCATTATTACAAATATGCAGGCTAGTTGAGTTGAGTCTAATACACAATTTAAAGAAAAAAAGTGATATCCTATCAAAAAGCAAAACCAGTAAAAGGGACCACCAAGTTCTGAATGGTTCGGCCCTTCAAAGAAGTGATATCAACACACCAAAACATTCCCCAAGTTAATCACACCAAATAATACTTTATACGTTAAATGAAAATTTGAACATTGCTACCAAAAGTAGCAATGTTCTAGTTTTCATTTAACCTTCTAAGTATTAGTGTGATTAACTTTGCGAATGTATTGGTGTGTTGATATCACTCCCTTGAAGGGCCGAACCATTAGGAATTTGGCGGTCGCTTTTTACCAGTTTTGGTTTTGGATATAATGTAGCACTGGGGTAAAAACTATGAAGGGGACAGCCTTCTTTTGGCACAGTGTGGGAGGACCAATGTTGACTCCCAAATCAGTTGACTCCGGTGGTGATCGCTATGGCACCTAGGTATCCAGGCCAGTCCACCTTCAGCTCCATTCCGAATCCCCAGGGTCTTTAACCTCGCCACAATGATTCAATAATATTGGAGCCATTTTAGTTGTTGGGTCTTTGTTGATGACAAGTTGCTCACAGTTGAATTTGTTCGCAGTTGTCAACCTCGTGATTTCAAACGTGGCATTTTTGTCACATCTGTAAAAAAAAAAAAAAAGGTGATTAGGAATTAGTAGTAGGTAAGTGCTAAAACGAGAACATTTGTCATTAATGTGTTCATTACCATAAATCACCCACTAACAGGCTAACAACCCACCCCCTAAAATGCTTTAAGGTCGAAAATTGCCAAGTAACCATATACCTCCCTCCACAACCTTTTAAATCATAATTTTTCTGCTAGAAAGTCAGAAAACGCTTCACTAAAAGCGTCATACATCAATCATTGCCTTAAATCGTGGTTTTCTGCAGCAAAATTAACTAATAGCTTCATGCATAAATCAAATTAAACAAAAAGTAATGAAGTAGTAAATGAGAATGAAGGCATTGACTGAACCCAGATCACGAACGTGGATGGTCACATAAATGCAGACTTTCCGCGATGTAGTTACCGTAGGTCTAAACACCCTTCTTGGACAGAAGTAAGATTGAAAAATGAATTATAACTGTTATGTTCCTCCCCCCTCCCCCTTTTTTCCATTGAAATAATTTTAACAGCTCTTGGGCATTTAATTGGCAATTTACGGTGCCTTATACGCAGTTAGATTCTACGTAACTGACTTCTAGCCAACCTTGTTAAGTCTTTGCAGCTTCACCTAGTGTCACGTAGCTGAAATCTTTTTTGAGTGGACATTTTAGATTCCTTCCATCTGTGATCGTGTGAAGGACCATGCTACATGAGCTACCAAATTACTTAGGCTTTCGGTTAATACAAACTTAGCTTAAAATTTGTTTCATGATTTTCGACTGAGGGGTAGGTAGCCCAACAGGAATAAATTCTGTGCCTAGGTGTGTGTTGCAGTAAAGCTTAACGACATATTTAAGCAGACTTTTTCAACTCTGGAACGGTACCAAATAGAGGCAAATGGCTTTCACGACTGATCCAGTATCCAAAAATTAGTTAAACAGAATTTTAAAAAAAATCGGAAGTAGGAAGCTGAAGTGGCCCGGAAGTGGCCAACAAGTGAGCCCACCCATCTATGGAACGGTACCAGATAGACCCAAACGGTTATCACCATTAGATTCAGCGTCCAAAACTTGTTAAAATGAATTTAAAAACCAAAAGTATGAAATGGAATTGGCCCCGAAAGTGGCGGAAGTGTACAGAAGATCACTTGCGACTAGGTAGTCGCTACCCCGCTAGTTTACATAGTATTAGGAAAAGAATTAGTAAGGGGGGGGGGGGGGGTTCTAGAAAATTAGCCCCCCCACCTTTAAAGTCTTTTTAAAATATTCAAATTTTTTTTCTATATCCAGGAAATTGGAATTTCAAAACGAGTATGTTAATAGGCTTCTGGCTACAACGTAAAGTTCTATTCAAAATAATAATGTAAAAACGAAGTACCCACTACCTATCACCAAGGAGAACACTCCATTCACTTTTTTAAATTTTCGATGACTCCTGTCAGCTTTTTCAGAAACAGCCAAGGTGAACGAAGACGAAGAAACATTTCACCAGGTGGATTTTGAAATGAGCACTCCCCCCTCCTCCTCTCGATATATGCCCGCAGTAGCTGAAGTGTAATTCTACGACAAAAAGCAGCAAGCAGGGCGTTAATAAACTTTTTTGGGGGGAATGGGAGGGGCACACATTTCACGCTGCCTTTTACACCACTTGGCTCGTCCTGGGGGGGGGGGGGGGGGGGTAAGAGGGCAGGGAACGAGCCGAGTAGATGTAAACATTTTTGGAAAAATCTTTTTTTCTTTTTTCAAAAGTTTTATTTTTGATGGCATTATTCACGGCATTATGCCTTATGCATAGCCCCTTGCTATGTTTTGCAGCAAGGGGGCATAAAGGGCAGCGCGTGCAATATGGCCTCCTCCCCTTCCCTGAAAAAATATTTATTTGCGCCGTTATTCAACAACCTTGTATGCTTCTTTGCTACTACATTTTTACTTCAACCAAAGTGTAGCTCTTTGGCGTTTCTTTGGCGTTTCTTTTCTCTGTTTCTTTGGCGTGTTCACATCGAGCTATAAGATTAGTTCAGCTTTGGAGTGGCCTTCCTTGGGAGGTGGTAGCAGCACCCTCAAAAAAAAAAAAAATCCGTTCATAAAAATCGTGGCAACTCGTGCAGGATCACGTAAATTTATCAGTTTTATAAATGTTCCTAGAATTTATTCGATCCGTTGCTGTGAGTGATTTGTTTATGTTATGTTTAGGTTTTAGACACTGGCGAAATTTTGCGTTATTATTTTGCTCACTTTCGTCCAGTTTAGTGTTGCAATTTTTTTTGTTACTTTTTTTTGTTTATAAGTTTATATATTACATTGCGTGTTGTCGAATTCTCGCAGGAAAAAAGATGGATTTATTTTGTTAAAGAGCGAATTTCTATATGAAACTAAAATGGGCTTTTGTGCCTCCCCGCCCCCCCTAAAAAAAAAGTTTTTCACCAGTGTTTAGACACTAACGAACGGAACTACAAGTTTAGAGACAATAAATACGTTGCTAATACGCTACGAATATTTCTAAAGAACGTCTTCCTCCCGATTTCTATAGGGACGAAACGCTCGGGTAGGCAAATATAAAACGCCAGTCAAGCGACTACCGGAAAAAAAAAACAAAAAAAAACTTCACCGTTGACAGCAGACAAGACAGCAGGTGCATGTGTGGTCAGCATTTGGTGTGTGGACCCGTCGGTAGATGGTGGGACGAGCGCGTCATTTAGCTCGTTGTGTTGTTGTGTTATTATCCAGCGTGGGTTCCGGCGAGACCGGTTTCCCACTTTGATAGTATGTATATTTCCAATTTCAGCGCGGGTGAGTAACCTTATAGGTTAGCGAGAAAGTAAACGTGCGTGCGATTGATAAAACGAACAGAAATTAAAACTGTCTTGTTTGCCGTTCCACGATGACGCGTGAAAAGGAACTGTCGGGGCACTCTTACGTCAAAACATCGGCAAATTTGAGAATGCTCAAGTTTTGACAGGTAGTTCGGAGCTAGAACGAACATGCCGTAATTTCGTAAGAGGCGGTGTGACCTTCAAGTGAATTCTTCCCAACAAGCTCAACAGAAGCCTAGGTAAGGTAAACATTCTTAGTTCCTTTACGGGATCGCATCGCAATTTCGCCAAGATTTTGGTGGTTGGTGTTGAGGGGATGCCAAGATTTTATTGAGCTTTTCTCTGTTTCTTTTTTTTTTTACGTTTTCTCAAGAAGTTGGGAAGGAAGTCTGCAATGCGGTGTGGGCTTTGGGGAAAACTCGAGCGGTAGCTACGCCACGTTTTGACGTTGTAACGAGGTTCTTGAAGGAATGGTAACATCTTAGGAGTCGGTAGCGCAATTAAATGAAAGTCATTAGTTTTCCTGTAAACCGCTGAGAAAGTGACGCGAATGTAATCCGGTGGCTTAAAGGATTAACGAAGTGTATTCAGGAAAACAAACACGCAGATCACAGTCACACACGGATTAGGGCGGTGATGGGAGAAATTGAGTGAAGCTATAGCAGACGCACACCATACCGGGATTCAATGGGATGTAGGCGTTGCTATGGATACTGCATTCGTTGTCAAGATGGCCGACTAGAGTTAGTAGACTTTTTACTAAGAACACCGTTCTGGGATAGCCACAACATTTGCTCTAATTTATAGTGCTGTTCGGGTAGCCACACACCTGGGAGGGAGGGGTGTGTGGAGTGTGGTGTAGTCCTTCTCCCAGTACAAAAGCACGAGATGGAAGGGTCGATTTGTGATAGAAGTATTTTCGGTGACGCCCACCTCTCCAGCTCGGGTGCAGCGATCAGCGGCTTGTACATCATTCAGTCTCCGTACATGGCTTCTAGCTAGGATTAAAAAAAAAATAACTAAAATAGAGTTCCCACCAATCTGGAAAACTCAGGGAATTTAAACTACGTTTGAAACTCGGGAGAACTTGGGGAATTCTCTGATTTTTTACAAAAAAACCAGGAAAACTCGGAAAAAATTAAGAATTTTAATAATGTATTTCCCATGTAACAAACACCTTTAGCCATTTTTTTTTTAAACACAAAACTGTTAAAATGTGTGAAAAAAATTTCTTCCTAAAATTACGGAAAATTAGCCAGGAAAATGGAATTCATCTATTCTGGAAAACCTGGACAACTCGGGAAAATAATTAAGATTTTAAATAATGTATTTCCCATCTAACACCTTTAACCTTTTTAACACAAAACTGTTAAAATGTGTGAAAAAAATTTCTTCCTAAAATTACGGAAAATTAGCCAGGAAAATGGAATTCATATATTCTGGAAAACCTGGACAACTCGGGAAAATAATTAAGATTTTAAATAATGTATTTCCCATCTAACACCTTTAACCTTTTTAACACAAAACTGTTAAAATGTGTGAAAAAAATTACTTCCTAAAATTACGGAAAATTAGCCTGGAAAATGGAATTCATCTATTCTGGAAAACCTGGACAACCCGGGAAAATAATTAAGATTTTAAATAATGTATTTCCCATCTAACACCTTTAGCCTTTTTAACACAAAACTGTTAAAATGTGTGAAAAAAAATTCCTTCCTAAAATTACGGTAAATAGCCTGGAAAATTGAATTTTCTGGAAAACCTGGAAAACTCGGGGAAAATGATGTCGGTATTTTGGTGGGAATCCCGTAATAAAGTATGTTCATTCCTGAAAATGGCGTAAGTTTGACATAAACTTGTCTTGTCGAAAAGATTACAAAGAAATTTGTTACACATAGCCTACACAATGAAACTCAACATTATACTGTACAAACAAAAATATAGTGCATAAAAAAAAAAAAAACAGTAGCCTGCAACCAGACGAAACTCTAGTACCGTGCCATGCAATTTTAACAAAAAAAAATTTACCAACATATCTATAAATTTATACCTGTGATAACCGTGTTTTAATTACTTTCTTTACTTTTTAAATGCAAGACTGTTTCATTTAAATCGTCAGGGATGTTATGACATCATTCAGGAATTGTGTAAGCTCTGCATATTTGTTTTTTTTGTGTGTTTTTTCACAATCGTTCAAAACATGAAGTGCATTATATCTGTAAATAGTTTTCCTTAATATTTTTGCTTTTTCCTTATTTACTTGCTTGAATTCGGTGTCAAAGTAATTTTTAAATATGTTGGCGTAGTCGTGTAGCGGCCTAATATGAAAAAAATCCTTTGATTTTGGAAAATATTTTTTAGCATCACGGCGTGCTTCGGTCTTGCGCCAATAAAAGGCAGACTGCCGCTTATAAAAGACGCATACTTGGGACCACCACGAGCTAACAACTGCAGGAGTGTCCATGTTGTAACTATGGTTACGTCCCGTTTCGCCAAATATCGTTCACGAAATTTTAGGCACACGAAACATTTAAAACATTTAACACGAATATTTATAACACGATAACGGTCAAACATTTATCGACAAATACCCGTTTTGCAGAATCCCATTTTGCAAAATAATTTGTTTCAAATTACGTGCCTCACTCGCGCTGCCGCACTCGCTGCGGCTAAACACATAACATCGGAAAACGCAACTAATCAAAAATTACTTCCAATTAGGCCGGCCTCTTTAACTTCTGCAATGTTGCATTTTTAAAGAATATTTTGATTCTGAGATACGGGATTCTTCAAAACGGGAATTCCCTTTTGGAAAAGGTTAACCATCACGTGTATAACTAACTATTCTTAAAAGAGAACCTTGGTATTGACGTAGTGACGCCCAAGCATTCTAAACAATTTTATTTAAAACACACGTTTTTCCGTCTGTATTGCCAGTTTTCAAAAAGCTAATAAATCAACTGGGCTTATTCTACCACTGCTTGTCACTGTTAAGTGTTTGCCTTTTAAAGCCCCATTACGTAGAAATAAGGTATTAAAATTCGTGTACGTGAAATTTTGTCAAATTCGTTTTGGCGAAACGGGATTTGGCAAACGAGACTGGCCCCTGAGGGCAAAACTGTTAATTTGCATTTTTTTTTTTTTTTTGGCGAAACGGGATTTGGCAAAACGGGACTGGCCCCTGAGGGCGAAACTGTTAATCTGCTTTTTTTTTTGGTGAAACGGGAGTTTGTGAGAATGTCCTGCCCGGCTACACCAAAGACTCACAGTTGGGTTTTCTATCTCATTTACTTCATAATACTTCACACTTGGCTCAAACCTTCGTGCACCTTCGCGCGCTTGCGGTCTGACACCTTCCGCTTACGATCATACTGTGAGGTGTGCGCCCTTGGTCATGCAATGGCGGCGTGCGCATCCTCACAAGTTCACCGTAACTATCGCTTCATATTAAATCTTTTGGCACAAGGTCGGCTGGGAAAGTAATTTTGGGTTTCTTTTACTGGATCCAAGCGCGTTGATTCAACATCGCCACAATCTTGTTTTAGCAAAGCTAAGCTAAAAGGCGTCAACGTTTCCAAATTTTGCAAATTCGACATAAGTGGTGGCTTTATAAGTGGTGGCGAGCCCCCCCCCCCTCCCC
>JAHWFP010270662.1:30608-44110 GCA_023313725.1 Lithobius niger | reverse complement strand
CTGTGTTATTCTTGCTAAAACAAGAAAAGAAAAAAAGGGATATTAGTATTAAAAAACGCTTAAGCGTATAAAATACGGATGTAAGCCTTAAAAAAACTTAAAGCCCTAAAGGAACATATATTAGAAAAAGACATGTAAGCCATCAGCGTCGCACTAATACGTGTAAAAGAAGCTCCAGCTTGTTTTTTGGGTCGCTGGAGATTCTTTTACATGTACTAGTGCGACGCTGATGGCTTACATGTCTTTTTCTAATATCTGTTCCTTTAGGGCTTTAAGTTTTTTAAGGCTTACATCCGTATTTTATACGCTTAAGCGTTTTTTAATATATTTTTTTTTTTAACTTCAGACACAAATTTCAGAAAGAAAGTTTCTAAGCCATCTAACCAAGAAACAAAATTTACGTAAAAATTCAATCCTCCGTCTTAGTAAACATTCGTAATGGTTCAAAAAACAGTGCCCCAAAATACCAATGTTTCCAAAACAACCAGTCAGTCAAAATTATTGTAAGGTCCTCGCAAACAAACCTGTCCAGTCTGTTTTTAAAGCTAAACACAGAAGGAGCATCGACCACCTCTTGGGGTAGGTTATTCCATAAAGACACATATCTACAACCAAAGGAATTTTTCACTGCATCATAATGTACATTAGCAACTTTAAGTTTAACGGAAGATCCCCTAGTGTGATGAGTATCTGGTTGCAAAGCAACGAAAGAGTAAGTTGACTTGGGCAAAAGACCACGCAAAACTTTATACATATAAATTAAACAGCCTCTTTGTCTTCTTCATCTTAAGGACCTTAAGGATCGTAAATGCCAGTCCGCTTCTGGACTTTAGCCATTATACCCATTCCAGTTGCCGAAGAGAACAGCTCAGTTATGGATGGTGATCCATAACCATTTAGAATCACCTTTTGCCAGAACCAACTCGTTATAATAACGTGCCAGGAGACTACATCAAATAAAGTTGAAATTTTCAAAACTTTCCAAAAATGGCGCCCATTTTTTCGATATCAAAATTGGAATTTGTATCCAGAAAAGTGGTTCCTTATAATATATATTTTTTTACAAAAACTTTTTAAAAAATGTTTGACTTAAAAAATTTGTTGGTTGCTCGTTTTTTGTAGACGACCCTGTACAAAAACTCAACATTAAAATAGCCGTTTTAAATTTCTTAGACGATATAACCTACGAAAATGTTGCAAAAACTAATTCACATGAGACACGTGAAATTAATGGGAGGGACATAAAAATAGGTTTCAAGTCTACAAATCATGTTTGTATGTGAAAATGTTCCTTGATGTATTCCTTTGCTAGCTGTAAGATTTAAGGACTTGACGGAGGGTAGATGGCACCATGGCAGAATGGAACGATTCTCAGTCTGTGAACACTAGTTGGCTTAATACTTCTCGAAACAACAACGTAACTATAGAGCTACCAAGGTAATATGGTGCATGCACAACGAAAAATTGATGAAAAGGTATGAGAAAAATGACTTTACGGCTCCATCCAAGATTTCGTTCTATGGATCAGTCCAGGATGGGGCCGCAAAGTAATTTTTCCACCTTTTCATGAAACTCGTCTTAACAGCGGTTTTTTTTAACCATTCCGGCAGTTTTTTCGAATTTTTTCAACCAGCTTGGCCCCTCTCTTGGATCCGTTCTGTCGTCAGTAGAGTAGACAGTGGCGCGCACGCGGGCGCGCAGCACTTGCCATTTTTGACCGGCAGACAACATTGCGACTTTCGGTTTACCATCGTAAACAAACAAAACAACCAAAAAAAGAAAAGAAAACTTTGTTCGATAGCCGAGCTGAAACACGCCCTGTACCTTTCCCATCCATCCACTTGACATCTTGGATCATATTTTTAAGTGTTTATCGTCAACAATTGTTCATGTCTTTCTAACAGAAAGTGGCCTGGGAAATTTTAACGAGAGGGTCGGTCTTGGGCGTTGAGTGTTGTTGTTCTTGGGCTCAGCCAAATAGGACAATAATGAGGCAATTATTGTTCCGTGAGAAAATTAATGCTCTACACACCCAACTGGAATCCATTTCTGTCCATCCACTCATGTTGGTTTGTCACGCCATGGTTTCAAGATCGTTGGGCGTTAAAGAGGGACATTTTGTTGTGTTCTTGTCATCTTATTATCACTGCTGAAAACCATAAGACTGCCACCAGTGTCGGGCCTTCCCCGGGAATGTACTGCAGGGGCACTCCGGGCGCCTAGCAGAGGGGGGAGGGGTGCAGAAGAAACTCTTCAAGCTGGCTTGTTTAAAAAAAATTTGCGCGAATTATAAACGATTTCCTGCAACCTCGAGATTCAATTTTCGTAAGATTTCATTTCAAATTTTCAAAAACAATTTTTTTTTTAAAAAGGGCCTTCTGTAGTGTGGCGGCGGGCCCCCCCAGAGAGGAAGCGTAATCTAAAGAAAACAGCTTGAACTTGAAACGTTTTCCTACAACTTAGAAATGCGATTTTTACGTTTTTTAATTTCAAATTTAAAAAAAGTTTCTTTGAAACACCGGCCTCCTGTGGTTGGTGGGGGGGGGGGGGATGGTCCGGGTTGAACCTGTAAGATAGCGTATTACAAAGAAAACTGCATTAATTTGAAACGTGTTCCCTCAACTTAGAGATGCAATTTTCATACGAATTCATTTCAAACTTTCACATTTTTTTTAGTTAAACAAGGGCCCCTATAGTGGGGGGCCTCCCCTGGTATCCCCGGGTTCCCCAATCAGGCACTGGCCGTGAGTCTAGATAGTTATTAAGATCCAGTTAATAGGAGCTCGCAGTTAATATGATCCAAAAATCCCGTAAGAGTAAAGGAGCCCATCAAGTTTTCACCATAAGAAAGTAGTGATATCACAGCAAAAATGGCTGCCATCAAGTTTCTGGTCCGAACCTTGATCACACATGCTTAACTGACAATCATTGAGGTGTCAGTTAAGACTGATTGATCAGGTTGGGACGGAAAACTTGGTGGCAGCCCTGATATTACTGCTTTATATGGAAAAAAAGTGATGGGTCCCTTTACCCTTATAGGGTTTTTGTGTGATGTCACCCCTTTTGGTTGTTTTATGGGTCTGCTTTAGCGAAAGTAGATTGTGAGCTCCTTAAGAAAATATAATTCGTTTTTAAACAGCCTAAAGAAAATTTTAACTTTGGTGTAATTAATGGTCGCTGATTAATTATATTTTTCATAAAATGACTGTTGTATTATATTTGATTGTAAAACAGAGTAACACGAACGCAAATTCGGTTAACTGCTCCAGTAAATTGAGAGGGACAATTGAGCTGGAGAAATCCAAGCGGAAAAACCAATATCTGTCGTTAAGTTAAAAAAAAAAGGGTTCAAAGGGTTTTAGCGAGCGTTAACCACTCCTTGTCATTTGCCCGACGAAGCCGATCACAGCCCGCTTATTCTGATCATGACTGGGGATCATCTACCAAGCAGGCAATTATTAAGTGATAAGCGCTCTTGTGCAAAGTGATAAGCAGGATTCAAAACTAGTTGGCACCACACAAAACGAGAATCGCATACTTCAATGTTTAAAAAAGGCTTAATTAATCGCTTATTAAAGAATGAGAAGCTTAATTAAGTATGTGAGATAAGTTTTAGGCTAAGATGCATGTTATTTGTTTTCGATCGGATGTCAATTACTACAACGACTTCTGGTTCTGACTGGTGCTAAATAGTCATCACCTTAATATGCCCGAAAGCTTTTACAAGTGGTCGTTATGTCCGATTCGTTTATTCCAGCTGTAGGTAATGCATTACACCGTAATAAATATACTTGGAATGACCCATACAGTGTACTTACATGTCCACAGTGCATCTTCACTCGAGGAATTGTCTCTTGAAATTATTTTAACACTATCTTAGCGTGCACATTCGTTTCTATAGCAACCAAGCCAGCGAGCAATACGGACAGAAGCTTACAGGCTTTGCTTCCAACAACGCAGCAGCAACAAGATTTACGATTAGATAAATACAAATAAATAACAAATAGGGATGTAGAAACGAACAGCTAATTTAGAAGTTACATAATCGGAATAATTTGAGCAGCTTAATACGCGAATTTTAAGTTTCAATGACATTCTGTGATCGTTTCTATAAACAGACGCACACCATGAGAATGTCTACAAACTGAAGCGTAATACAAAACGAAACTGAAATAAAGCCAAAAGCGATGGCTAGCTGGCTACATCACTAACTAATAGACTCGCTAGTATTCAATAAAAGCAAAACATCACTAACTAATAGACTCGCTAGTATTTAATAAAAGCAAAAGCTAGTATTTAATAAAAGTAAAATAAAAGCAAAGCAAATATAAAACGTACAAATTTGTATACATGCCCATAAATGTTTGTAAGTGATTTATTAATAAACAGATTGTTTGTCAGGAATAATCACACACAGTTGGGTTTTCTGATCACTTTACTTCATACTGCTATTTACCTAGCTGCCGGCCATTAAAACTAATGAAAGCGGGGACTACGCTACAATCACCTTACTGGGGAGGCGACAGTGGGGCAGCAATTTTAGCCAGGGGAACAAACCGAAAAATTCTACTTTTGCGGTTCCCTTCAAAAAAAAGAGTAAAAGTAAAAATAACAATCTTGCAATTCTTTCTCACACCCAACGTTCTTAACTGTTTTTTACTCCATTTTTTTGGAATAGTTTTAAATACAGCTGAAAAGAGATAATTTTACAACTCTCAACAGTAACAACTAGGCTTTATTGATGTGACCTCAAGTCCTTCCTGTCGCTGTGAAAGAAACTAACATAGTTTTTTTAAGTAACCGGAATTTTTTTGTTTATACGTTTTGATTTTGATCTAATGGTGGTGGGGGGGGGGGTCACCAGGGAAGCGGCCAAAAGTTTAGGGGGGCGAGGGCCCCCCTTAGCTTCGTCCCTGAATGAAAGGCACCTATTGGAGTCAAACGTGGGCTGAATGTCAAATTTCAAGCCTATTGGTCGCATAAATTATTTTGTCTGATTGGAATTAGCAAGCATAGCGTAGTAAGCAGTAGTAGTAGTAATCTGCGTGAAATTGACTATGTCCCAATACCTTTTTCGTACTTAAATCCTTTATGCATAGCACTGAAACAGAACTTTCTGGTATCTTCTCTGTAAACCCTGTTGACCAGACAGTTTCCAACCGAGCACTGGGTAGACCTGCTTGTTTAGCACTCCATACGTTACGTTCTGGCACTTTCGGCTCTTGAACAGAACTTTGGAGGGAGAGCTCTCAGAATGTTTAAGTGGAACACCCAACCCATAATCACAGACAGTCTGCGCTGGTGACACAGATACCCGTCTTGCTGATGGGATGCAATACAAGGGGGTAAAACGCTGCTCTCTGTACGAAGAACTCTTTTCCGCATGCACCAACGATTGCAGGACTAGAGCCAGTAATGTCGATCCAAGCTGGCAGTGTTTTAGCTAGCTTTAATTCAACTAAATACAGATGCAAACCTATTTACGTTGCCTTTTGGACTTATATGTCACACTACCTGAGAAGGGAATCGAACCCAGGACCTTTGAAAATCAAAGGCCAAGGTCCTACCGCTGAGCCAGACTGACACGGCCGTGTCAGTCTGGCTCAGCGGTAGGTCCTGGGTTCGATTCCCTTCTCAGGCAGTCTGACATATAAGTCCAAGAGGCAACGTAAAGAGGTTTGCATCTGTGCTTAGTTATTTCTTGTGAGCCTTTGGCTTTCCCGTCTTTAATTCAACTAGTGCATCAGGTGGCAAAATCATCTCAGTCAACCTAGACTGGGGAACATCAGGCGGGTGACCATGAACAATAGGCCCTCAATCCTGGTTGTAGACGACAAACACGGTTTTTGATATCATATCCATCATGTGCACGTCTCCTGGCTCCTAAACTGGCAACGCTGGTGTTTGCAGATTGCCATATTACCAGGTGAACCAGGTGAGAAAACTATTTGGACTGTGAAACTCCTATCATAAAGAAATTGGTGAAATTTTTTTTACACCGATGACCACAGCAAGAACTTCCTGATCAAACTGAGCATAGCCTTGTTCAGCTTTTGCTCAAACTTCAGGATACAAATGCAATGGAACCATTTTTGCCGGAAGTCATGGTGTACGTTAGAACATAACGTGAACCTCGGGGGTGGGGACTGACCATTCATTTTGCAGTCAATAATCCACTTACTGGTCCTGCTTACAGACGAAATGGCCAGACTATTGTTAGCAAATTCCAGGCTACAGTCTGATACTATGAGGCACCTTTTGGGACTTAACGAACAGTCCATTCGTAAATATATTTTTTAAACTCTAATTCTGTAAATATATTTTACCAAACCGCACGTATAAGTTTCATCCGTAAATAAATTTGTTTACCGTACATTTAATTTCGCATCCGTAAATATATTTTTAAAACCGTAAATATTAATTGCCAGACCAACCTTATCTTAGTTATGATTTCATCCATAAATATATTTTTTTGACTGTAAATATATTTTTCAAGCTGTAAATATAAATTTCCAACCACCGGTACATATAATTCTTATCTTTGGTTCCATGTGAGGGCCTATTTACTGCTATACCGGTAAGCTACTTCCACTTCGCTTCAGACACGTCCAACAGGGTAATGTCATAATGGACGCGGTGGACTTACTGAGTTAGTAAAGTATACACTGTAGTATGACTGGTTGTTTCAACCCCTTGCGGTGGACGAGTTGGACGCTGGAAAGGCAGCGATCCTGGTAACCGAGTTGGCGTCAGCAAGTTATGTCGCTTCCTTAATTCATAAATGCTAGTGTCCCGGCAGTAAAAATAGTTAAGACGTACGGCTGCAATTCTCATTATTAAGTCTTGGATATTTTTTTACTGTTGTGATTCTAGTATTTGGGACTTGGGTCCCGGCACCAGGAGTTGAGTTTGTAGAATGGATCCCGGTTGCACTTTTAATAACCGATCCGTGATTGTGGTTATTAAAATTTACTAACACACAGGGTTGGCAATGATTTAATCAAAATGATTTAATCAATGATTAAATCGTTGATTAAATCATCAATGAAAATCATTGATTAAATCATCAATAAAAATCACTGATTAAAATCATTTTAAAATTTAAATTTAAATTGATTATGAGATATATGCAAGATAAATAAGCAAAAACGTTTCCAGCAAGCCCTACACTAGCTCACTTTTGGCTAAGGTTATGACTCCATCTGTTATGGGAAAACCGTAACGGAAGAGGAGTAAGCCCCTGGGATCGATTAAGCTAGCCTAATGAAAATCATCCAAATATAGTCCCAGCGCTTATTACATATAAAGCTAAGCCAAACCATTGTCTCAATACGTTCAGCCAAAACGTTGTCAGTTCGGTCTAGCCACTCGAACGGTGGACTTCACAGTACGACAAGGTGGACCAGGACGTGATCGATGTAGCAGAACAGTCATACACTGCAACTGGCTCCACTGCACATGTGGAAGGGGTATTTTCTTAGTTTGGACTGGTGCAATGCAAACTTTGAAATCGTTTAGGCTTAGGCAAAGCTGCCAATTTAGTGTTTTTGTTTAAATCTATGAATCAAAAACGTTAAAGGAAATTAAGCAAACGTGCCTTAACTAATAGCAATTAGTAAATGACAAGATCCAATTATTCGTGAAAAGTTGAAGATATTTTGAGTATGAAAGCCTACCAAGTTCCCATAATTACTGTTAAAGCTCTATTGACAAGACATCATTATTCTTGAAGAGTTCAAGATATTTTGAGTACGGAAGCCCACCAAGTTCCCATATTTACGGTTGACGCTACATAAAACAGCCTTGTAAGTTGTCATTTAGGCTAGTGACTTATTGTAGCAGATACTTTGAGCGTGATACAATAGCCACCCAGTACTATTATAAGTTCTTGTTGAATTACTGTTGAAAATGTTATGAGTAGGCCTATAAAACAACATCCTGCTTTACTAAGTTCTTATAACTCTGCTGTTGAAAGTTTGTGAATACAAAACAATATCCTACTTGCACCAAGTTCTTAGAATACTACCTTTGAAGTTCTTTGAGTACAAAAAAATAGCCTAATTAGCTTTCATAATCACTATTTGAATATTAAGCTTATGCAGTTGTAACCTATACAACTACTAAAATAATTTACAAGTTATTTTTGCATTTGCAGTGTCTCACAACTTTTAAATAATGTTTACGCAAGTTTTGGAAAAAAATTTGATTAAATCAAAAAAAATCATTGATTTAAATAAAAAAAAATCGATTATTTGGATTTTTTGCAAAAAATCATGGGTTTTCCCAACCCTGCTAACACAATGATGGTCTGGTGCGAAGTGGAAGTAGCTTACCGGTGTAGCAGTAAACGTGGAACAAAAAAATATATATTTATGGATAAAAATTATATGTACTAGCGGAGTCGCTCGCTTCACTCGCTTATTCCGCCGCATCTCGCTGCGCTCGAGGAGATTTCTTGTTGCAACTTATACGGTGCTGACAGACACTCCGAGCAAAAATTATCAAACAAATGTTCAAGAAAGTGATCCGAATAATGTGAGCGTGGATCAAATGGACCGTGCAAATGGACCGTACATTAAGCCCCAAATGGCACCTCATGTGATTCAGTACTAGTCCGAATTTCCTGACTCCTCTAAGACTTTAAGTGTCTTTTTAGAATATTTCTGATTCTTTTTCTTTTGTTGTGCAGATTTAACCGTCTGTGTCACTCGCCGACATTCCTCGACTTACACGCTGCTTTTCAAATGGCCAACAGAGCTGCAAATTCGGCATTTATAGTCCCTAAATTTGCAATCTGGATGCACGTGGCCAGCAAATCCACAACAATGGCACTTAATGTCACTCCCAAGCACTTTAGCCCTTTAAGTTTTTATATGAAAATTTGTTACCAGCCTAGAATCCGTCAACATTTAATTCTGCACATTCATAAGCAAGTGCGACCTGGCAAGCTTTATCAAAATCGATCTCATCAGGGTCCATTCTCATTTTAATTCTTTTGTGTTGATGCATCCTTCAAAAACGTGCAAAACTTAACAATGGCTGGTAACGGCTAATCTTTTAAGCTCTCCTATACTGGAATTAGGATGCTCATGCTTTTGAAAGGCCGTCTTGTCAGTGATAAAGCTGGGGGTGGCATCCAGGCACTTTTAGGCAAATCATTAATCACAAAATTTTGGAACCGGTAATCTCGGGAGAAAACAATTTTTTTATAGAATGCATACGCGGTTTTCTTTCCAACACTGGCAAGCAAGATTTAACATCGGATGCATCAAAATGCAGAGTGGCTTATTCAAACTAAAAGGACGTGGCATCAGAACTCTTCAAATTTTATGGCTAATCATATTTTAATTTAATTAGTCATTGCTAAATTAAAATCGGTATGGTTACCTGCGTCAACTTGAGCATTAGACAAGTCGCCTAACAAATTCAAACCACCCAAGGTAGCCTACACCAATGTCTAAACTGCTTCGGCCAACAATTTGTGATGCATCTATAAATATGATATTCGTCATCACAGTTGCTTATCTGAGACAGGTATGAATAATATTTAAATGTAAATCCAAATATGGAACGTGCGTGATAAATCTTCAAAGCCAAAAAATGCAGCAAACGTGTGAAAGTCTTTAAGTTTGAACATTTTTTTAAAACTTAACCTTTAAATTTACTCCCTTGCCCGGCTTCATAGCAACCAGATAATGTAATAAGGAAATCGGTTCCTTTAATAATTCCCGTAACTTTGCCAGCTGGCCACTGAAACGGCCACTGCAATCGAACAATTTTGGTGCAGGAGATTGATGATTGATTTCTTTATTGACCCTAAAGTTATACAAACCCATGTGCTCACGCTAACCTAATCTAACCTAAACCCAAGGGCGGATCTAAGGGAGGGGCCAAGGGGGCTGCGGCCCCCCCTCCAAGGCAAATAAATTCGGGAAAAACGCCGAAATTGTTGACAAAACGCAGTAAAATTACGACGAAAATGCACGAAAACGTGGAAAAATCATCCTGCGGCCTCCTCCAAAACCTCATTCTGGATCCGCCCTTGCCTAAACCTAAACACAATCTTACACACACCAAAACAAGTGCCAAACTGACACTGCCTAACATCAAGCCAGCACCCAGACTTCAGCTGGCACACAGGATCAGCCCCTATACACAGCGAACAGCAGACAAGCATATGCCAGCAACAGACCGTACACACTAGGCCCTCAACAGCCCTGGGAGATTAATACTCTAGGTAAGAGAGAGAGAATAGGTTAGGATCGGACTGCAACCTTTAAGGGGAAACCCGCACTATCAACAGTTCATTCTCCCCGTCTAAAATACTAGAGTTAGAAACAGGTCCCAAATTAGAGCTAGAACTAGACTTCCAACCTATTTCACCCGACTCACTGAGCGTTTCGCCCACAAACAACTCATCGTCCAACATATTACCATGTCACACTGGCTGGCCCAGATGGACACACAACTGGACTCAGAACTCACGCTCACACTGTGGTAACTACTGCCAGCCAACACTGCGCACCCCAGCGCCTCAACCACACCGACACCAGCCTTGTCTTCAGGACTACTTTCTCAGCGGCCCCACACTCCGCTAACCCTAAACCCGGCACGCACAGCACTTTCTGTCTTATCACCACTCACCACTTCTGCAGTATCCACGTCCCCCATCATCACAGGGGAAAGCTGATAACAGCCGCGAGTTTCGGAAATGGCGGCAAACTGGCCAATGCCGACCGCGACACAGAGACCTTGCACCTAAACGACGGACGTTGAGTCACTTACCAGCCGAGGATTCCTCGGGAGGGGCACTGTGACAGTTCAGCAGCTCCCAAGAAGCAGCAACACCAGTGAACGTTGACAGGGGCTCCCTTGGGAGGAATGAGATGAACATTTTCTATTCGCCACACACCAAATGCATTTCGGACCATGCATGGTTTTTATAATTTATGCACTTACAAATTGTAAAATTATCTTTAACCCCAGTATTATTCAGAAGCCCTTATAAGTCTGAGCATAATGCCGCAAACCGTTCGTTTCTAGCTGGGACGGTTCCGAGACTTCCCTGTTTGAGTGCTATACTCTGTTGTTAGTCGCCTTTTTGGCGAGTAGGATTAAATTCAAGTCGCCAACTGTTGATTTTCATTCGCCTAATGGCGAATGGCGACCGACATTAGAGAGGTTTCCTACGGAACTATCATGGTGCATGAAATGTTTGACCTTTTCTAAAATTTCTTGGAAGGTGGATGCATTCTGTAGTACAAATATTCGTCGATCTGGTCGCTGTAATCCTTCATAATGCTAGCACAGAGTCTTAGCATTGCCAAACATTCCTCGTCGTTCTGAACGGAGTTCTGTATCAACTCTTGGACAAATCTATAATAACGCAAACGCTACTTTTCAATGGGATGCAGCAAAAAATAAGGAGAGGGAGGTTCTTATAACGAGTTAATTCATCCTCTACAGTTCGTGGTCGTGCATGTATTTTCTTAACCTTTTTTTTTTCCTGTTCTTATCCTTTAATGTTGTTGCTCAACAACTTCTTGCAGTTTTAATTTGTCGAGTCAAGGTTGATGCTTGGGGCAAGAGGTGGCATTAGCATTACAATAATTGCATAGATATTAACTGCTGTAGCCTATACAAAAGTATGGAGATAGAAGAAGCCAGAAGACCCGAGCTGCATTTATTTTCTTACTCTCTAGGATTGCCGCAGAGACTTGCAAGCAGGTTGCAAATTAATAATTCACAGTGTGTTTTGTGTTCAGATGAGCACGTAGAATTTCCTTGAGCATGGTAAGCGAACTCAAAAAATGTAAAATTAATTCCTGGGCTCAACTTTATACCTTTTATTTCGTCTTTGTGAATCGTTTAAATTTGATCCTGTTGCTGTAAATAAGTAATACCTATTTTATTTATTTATTTTAATTAGTTAATCGCCAGTTTCGAGGAATGAGATACATCAGTAATAAAAACTGTGGCTTGGACAGGAGGAGGAGGGGGAAGGGGCAAGGGAAGAAGTGCCCCTGCCCTTTTCGGAACTTGCCATATTTGTAAAAAATAAATGTCCTTTTGTGCCAGCATTTTCTGGTGCGGTGGTGCCTGAGAAAGAGCCAAAAGGCCTAAAACAGGCGAAAAAAAGGCCTGAAAAGGACAAAAACGGCTAAGAAGGGTAACAAGATAGGCAAAAAAATTCCCTAGTATAAATTCAATGGGCGACTCTCGATTGAAAAAAATAATTGAATTTACTTCTTCTCCTTCAACGATATTTACAAACATGGATTTTTACAACGAGACATCGAGGAAACGAATTTGTCCCACAAGCCGGCAAAGAGCGTCTCCGCCGCTTGTAGCAACCTTTTGCGAGTGTCTGTACTTTGGCGCCAAAACGTTCTAATATAGTCTGTTTTCGCGCCTCTCAATCGGATACAATTTTACACAAGAATGGAATGTCAGGTCTTATGGTAAACTTGTTGCTTTATTTGGCGTTTGATGGCTTGGCCAATGTTTCCAAATTCTCCTTGCTTCTCGAATGCGGTAATTATCCTTAATAGCAGGTAATTGGATAATGACTGTTATTGGTGTTCGAATAGAACGCTACCGCCAAACCTTACACTAGAAAAAAAAGTCCCTTAAAAGCCTAAAAAAAAAAACCCAAAAGGGTAAAAAAAAAGACCTGAAAGCGTAAAAGAAAAGGCTAAAAAATAGGCAAAAACAAAGTCCGTAAAAAATGTGCTCTTTTACTAACAGTTACCCCTTGCCCTCTCGGTGGTCTGGACACGTTACTGGATAAAAATATTCGAAAAATTCATAAAGCAGCACAATGAGGGACTTGTTCGGTCAATACAAATTGCAGATAATTCACAAATACGTCCCATTATGCAAAAATGTACCTCGTCAATAAAAAAAAAATCTAAAACCAATCATAGAATCTATTACACCGATGGTAATTGCATGAGAAAGGAGTCGCGACTCATATCCATACGTCAGTTAATTACTAACATAACTATCAAGTCTCATGTTAAAAATTAAAAGGACTTACCTTTTCACTTCGAGCATCCTGTGCGAAATAGCATTTGCAACATTTACAAGGTTAGAGTGAATGTAGCAAAATCGTTTCTTCACGAGAGAAAAAAATAGGAAAACGAATGCCTTTGGAACATTTACACGTGTGTGACGTAATGTTGCGAAACTGAGCCAAACGGAAAAACCAACAGGGAGGAATGTACCTTTAACAGTGGGTGTGTTGACACCATATTCCGGTAAACTTTTCCAGTATTTAACCGTCGACACGAAAAGCAGTTTCACACAGCATTATAGTGCGGACTAGATACAAACAGCTTAAAGGATGTGTTAACTCCCAATGTTTGGCTAGTGTTTTTTTCCTCTCGAGTTTTGCAGGTTTTCTTGTGAAAAATCAGAAAATTCCCTGAGTTTCAAACGTGGTTTAAATTCCCTGAGTTTCAAACGTGGTTTAAATTCCCCGAGTTTCAAACGTGGTTTAA
>JAHWFP010270662.1:0-27109 GCA_023313725.1 Lithobius niger | reverse complement strand
AACGAAATCCGAACAATGGATAACGCTTCATACCATTCTGTGAAGGAGGAAAAAATATCAACGAAGAGTTAACGTAAAGCTGACATGCAGGCTTGGCTGCAGTAATGCTGTTGATACTACGATGTTGTCGAACCGTGAACTGTGTGCATTAATTGCATTAATTGTGTGCATTTCAGAAAGTTCATGATTTTTGTCGAAATGACGGCATTGCACCTGTTGAAAAGTGACACGTGCCGTAAACGAATACGATTCTGTACCAATTTCTCACGGACGACAATGAGACGAATCACTCCAGATTTGCAGTTTGCTTTTCGTAAACGTCAGCGTCAGAGCGAACGTCATTGAACGAGACGATAGGCTATTGTTTTCTTTTCGGAAGGGGGGGGGGGGTTGGGGAAAGGACATTCATTATTGTTGGAGGAAACGTGTGTTAATGCTGGCCACACGAAATCAGTGTTTGAACAAGCTTGAATGTGAAGAAGAGTTTCGGAAAGTTTGACAACTTTGGCTTGAAAGCGTCATTAAGGATTGAAGTAAGACACTCGTTACAGTTTGTTCTCCCCACCCCCTCCATACCCCACCTGCTTCTAACGCTCCTCAAAACGGTCTTTTAAAAGGCCAAACCAATACGGCTTTTTTTCAGGAACCTTTTGAAAGAGAGAAATTATTCCTGTTTAATAAAATTTGGTATTGCAGAAATAACACACACTATTAAGCATTAAACAATAAATGTATTAACAATAAAGACATGCTATATGGTAACACTGCCTAAAAAATGTGAAATTGTTAGCATTAAAAATGTTCGCGCAAATGAATTGTTATGCTATTTCTGCATCATTGTTTGAGTTGGAGGCCGCGGTTGAGTACAGCAACATTGTTCCGATTTGGTTAAAATTTTGGGTCAAGGGAGCTTTGGTGTATGAACACCGAAGACGTCAGGATTGAATTGTTTGAGGGGCCACCAGAGGGCACATCTGTAAACCGAGTGGGCAAAGGACTTTTAATTTCATAGCAGTCGCATTAGGCACTTTAATTCCGTTTAATTCAACCTGAACGTAACGTAAGCTTCAATACAGTCCAATATTTTTGTAAAATACGCCACATAAACACACAAAATAAATAAGCTACACCTATATTGCAAAGGTGCTACAAAAACAAATAAATAAAATAAATAAATAAATAAAATAAAGTAAGAAAAAAAGCTCAGTTTATTCATTTGATTTCAAGTTTAGCCTACAAGTTTTTTGGGTGGTGACATAAGTCTTGGGATTGGGGAGGGGGGGCGACAGGGAGGCCAAGGAATTTGTGGGGGGGGGGTCATTGTGCATCCTGGCCCACCCCTAGCGTCATATCACTGTGTATAAAAGAAACGAGTTCCTAGTTTCGAATCATTTTTTTCGTGACTGCATGCAGTGAGTTGTTATATAAACAAATGCCAGTTATAGCAGTCAGGTGCTGCAGAAAAGGCTAGTGTGCGGTTGGTTTGATGAAACATTCCATTTTGACCATGAAATTCTACTTGACAGTGTTGCAGCATTCAACCAATGCCGTTCACTCTTCAGTGCCACTTCATGTGTACGGGCAAATTTCCGACTTCGAAAACATGATCTAAAAACAAAATTTAGGCACGATTTTGACGAAATTCTCATCGATCACTTTCACAGTAAGTAACTTGATCTCACGTTTCCCAAGCAAATCATAATTTGCTCGATATAAGAAAGCGTTGTAAAGGAAAAACTCATCGTCTTTTTTTCAATTTGTTTCGGGTATTAAACGAAGTTCTACAAGTTCTACAGGTTGAGGTTACAATACACAGAAAAACGTTCAGCGCCATGTAAACGGATACGAAACACGCCATATTTGATCGTTTACATCGATTGTTCGGAGAATGCAAGGCGCATTAATTCTCTGTCTGCGGGGTATTATTTTTTAAGGTTTCAATCTAATTATTGTTTCATAATTACGTCACTTTTGAAAACATAATTAATGAAACATAATTATTATTATTATTACTATTATTATTACAATGGCCGCCTGGGTTGGTGTCAAAAATAGTGGAGAAGTGATGACTGAAATAATGAAGATTCCTTAAGAGTAGCAGACTGAAAAGTGGCAAGTGGAAGCATAAGGTGTCAAAGAACAACTACAGAAAGTTTGGTGAGTGTGGAACAACTAGAAATATCGAAATTGGAGCAAAACATTTGAGGCAAAAGTGATTAACAGGTGTTGCAAAAAAACATACCACAGAAAATTTTGGTGCGTTTGAAATTGTGTTTGAAAACCCCAAAAGTGCAAAAAGTTTGAACTCAGACTAAAAAGTGCTCAAAAAGTTCGAAAAGTGCTAACCCAGAATGAAACTATTTAAACCAGATCAAAACTTGACAACCCAAAAATCAAAAAAAGATGTCTAAATGTGGTGAATGTGAAAATTCATTAGGAAAACAGGGAGATCATGTGAAATGTGGTGTATGCAACGCAAAATACCACTATAAATGTGCTGGTGTAACACAAAATACGTGGAAAGCAAAAAGTGAAGCCAAAAAAGAAGAATGGAAATGCTTAAAATGTCGAAAGCAAAGAACTTTATCAGGTACAGAACACGACCAGGATACAGACCAAGAGAATGAAGAACTCACTAGTGATAAACAAAAAGAATTTGAAGACAGAAGCAGGACTGACATAAGACCAGATGCACAAAATAAAAGTGGAGACCAGACAGGAGAGAGTACAAATGAAGGAAACAAGCAAACGAATATGGAAATGAGTATAATCAGAATGGAGAAGAAACTGGATAAACTGTTAACAGCATACGAAAAAATTGAGGAACTTATAAAAACGGTGGAATTTATCAGTGAAGAGCAGATAGAACTGAAGAAAGAAAATGAAGCAATGAAGATAGAAATGAAGAAGATGGACGAAAGAATACAAACATTGGAAAACAGGGAGATAAAAAATAAACTAGTAGAACAGACAGTGGCAACTATGAACAGAGAAGCAAAGGAGAAAGATCAATATGATCGGAACAGAAACTTGGAAGTCAACCAACTGGACTGGATGGAAAATGAAAACATCAAGGAAGTACTACGCACATTAGCAGATAACTTTAACATTCAAGGCTTTCAAGATAATGACGTAGATGCGGTACATAGAATACCGAATCGAAATCAAAACAAACCAAGTGTTTTATTAATACAGTTCAAACATAGGGACAGTAGGCAAATGTGGCTGGATCAGAAAAAAAGAATTGTTACCAATGACAATGTTTACAGGAATGGAAATAGGAAACGGATCTATTTAAATGAAAATATGACTCCTTACATGAAGAGTTTATTTTGGAAAGCACGAAATTTTGCAAGGGATAACGACTTCAAATATGTATGGTTCAAGAATGGAAAAATAATGATGAGGAAAAATGAAACTGAGCAAGAAGTGAAAATAATACGTGGAGAAGAAGATTTAATGATTACAACCACCGCTCAATAAGTTCACAAACACAATATTTGAAAACAGCAGTGAAATTGAAGGAAAAATCAAGGAAGATTGTAGTGACTTTAAAAGTGTAAAGGTGCTACATACTAATATTAGAAGTTTAAGGAAAAATTGGGATGCAATGCAGCTAAAACTACTAGAAACTAAAATTGATTGGGATATCATAATATTGACAGAAATAAACATAAAAAAAGAAGAAAATGATCTATATAACTTACATGGTTATGAAAAAAAAACTATAACAAGAGAAACAACTAAAAGAGGAGGGGGAATAATGATTTTTGTTAAAGAAGATTATTGTATAGAATGCACAGAAAAAACTTTTAAAGAAAATAATGTAATGGATATTGAAATAGGATTAATGAAGGAAAAAGAAAAAATAAGACTAATTGTCATATACAAAAAGCCTAATACATGTAAGAGAGAGTTTATACAACAACTAAAAACTATAATTAAGAATGAAGAATCAAATTGGTCTTACCAATTAATAATAGGAGATGTTAATATTGATATACTGAAAAATACAGAAGACTTAGAAGATAAACACGAACAACATTTAATAGACAACTACGAAAATACACTAGCAAAATTAGGATATGAAAAAAAAATTGATTCTCCAACAAGAGAAGAAATAACCATTAAAAATGGACAGAATCAGATACACAAATCATGCATTGACCATATTTTTATCAAACATAATAAAGGAGAAGCTAGAGGAGCGACATTATTAGAAAAAATTTCTGATCATTACATGACTATGTGCTGGATGTGGACTATAGGAAATGTTAATACGAAAGATAGGGATACAAACTTTAAGAGTGAATATATTAAATATAAAGATGAAGAAATCATAAAGGAGATGAATAATATTAAATGGGAAGTTCTAGACGGATTGACATGTCCTAATGAGATTTACAACACAATACAAAACCAAATAAATATTATATACACAAATAATATTAAAAATAAAAAAACAATAAAAAAAGATGAGTTAAACAACAGATATGCAAATAAACACGAAAATAAAAAAAGAAAAGAATGGATAACAGATGAATTAATTGTACAAATAAAACGAAAAAATGATTTATGGAACAAAATAAGAAAATCATCATTGATTGATACAGAATTAGTCAATAGTTATAAAAAAGAAAAGCATGAAATAGAGAAGAAAATTAAAGAATGTAAACAAACATACTATAAAAAAAAGCTAGAAGGGTTACAACAGAGCAAAAAAACAGTATGGGAGGTAATAAACGAGCTTATCAAGAAAAATAAAAGAAACAACATTGACGAGAATGTCACAAATACATTTAAAGAGGAAACTATTATAGAAACAACAAATAACTTCAATAATATATTTTCAAATCAGGTGCCAAAGTTGAAAGACAGTTTTAAGGAAGAACATGAAATTTATAAAAAAGGATGTTATTATAAAGAAATAAAAAAAAGAACAAACAAGATAAAACAAAATATTTCACAGAGAACAATGTTTATTGAATATGCAAGTGAAATAGAAGTAATACACTTAATTAACGAATTAAAAAACACACATGCAACTGGAATTGATAAAATACAAACAGAACATGTTAAAAAAACTAAAGAAAACACAGCAAAGGCAATTTGTAAATTAATAAATGTAATGATAGATAAAGAGATCTGGCCAGATAAATTAAAAATTCAAGTAATAAGACCAGTGTATAAAAAAGGAATAAAAACGGATAAAAACAATTACAGACCTATAGTTTTACTCTCGATAATAAACAAAATAATAGAAAAATTCTTTTCAAAAAAAATAAGAAACTTTCTAGATAAAATAAAAGTATTAAACAGGAACCAATATGGATATACAAAAAATAAAGGTACAACTGACCTTTTAATAGAACTAAACGACATAATAACTGGCGCACTAAATGATGGGAAATACGTTGGAGTAGTTTTAGTAGACTTACAAAAGGCATTTGACACGTTTGACAAAAATATCTTATTAAATAAATGCAAAAAATTAGGGCTAAGAGGAAAAATTTATAATATAATAACAAGCTACTTAAACAATAGGAAAACAACAGTACAACTGCAAGGAATAAATAGTGATATAAATGATACAAAATTTGGAGTCCCACAAGGATCTGTATTAGGACCACTGTTGTATTTAATTTATACAAATGATATAACCAACAACCTTGAAAACACAGATGTATTATTATTTGCAGATGACACAATATTAATTTCAATACATTACAAATACGAAAGAATGATGTCAAATCTACAACAAGACTTTAACATACTAAACAACTGGTTTGTTGAAAACGAGCTGTTTATAAGCAAGGAAAAAACAGTTCAATTAGATATAACGGTACCAAAAATGAATAAAAACAAAAGTACTTGGATAATTAAACACTATGGAAATTGTAAAAATCTAAATACAGATGGAATATGTGACAAAGATAAATGCGATAAAAAATGTACCCAATTAGAAAAAAAGAACTCTGCAAAATATCTAGGGATTGAAATAGACAAAAATTGGAATTTCAAAGCACACATACTACAGTTAATAAAAAGAATAAGACAAGTGATGCCTAAAATGTATCAATTGCGAAACATATTAAACAGACAAAATAAAAAAATCTTATATGATGCTTGGATTGGAAGCATCTTAAGGTATGGAATAGAACTATATGGATTGACATCAGACTATTTATTAGAAAGATTGCAAAAAATACAAAATAAAATAATCAAAGTACTATTTGGAAACAAAAAACAAAAAAAAAGGACTGATGATTTATATAAAGAAAATAAGATATTGAAAATTGTGAAACTCAAAAACTATGTTATACTTACAAAAAATTACTACAAAAATCAATTTAAATTTTATAATAAAGACAAGAAAACTAATTTAAGACATAATAGAGAAATGTTCCTACTACCAAGATGGAACAATATATACGGTAAGAGAAATAGAACGTGGTATATACCGAAAATCTTTAATGAGCTAACAAAAGAGATGTTGGAATATCAAAATTTAAACGACTTAAAACTAATACTCAGAGAAAAATTAATACGAGAATCTTAAGTACAGTGAAAATATTAATAAGCAAAAATAAAATACCACCTAGTGCAAAGTGCTAATTGATAATAATGGTAAAAATTTATTGTTTTTGAATATGATGTATTAGAAACTCACACAAGCTATTTTCAATAGCTTCGAGGATTACAATGTAATAATTGTAATTGTTAATAAAAAGTATTATTATTATTATTATTATATTATTATTGTGGATGGGGTAAATAGTGGATGGGGTAAATAGCATAACGAACAATGTGAAATATGGAGTTCCACAAGGATCCATACTGGGGCCACTATTATATTTAATATATACCAATGATATTGATGTAAATTTAGAAAAAACCAACATATATCTATTTGCAGATGATACAGTATTAATATCTATACATAATAAGTATGAAGATATGATGTTTAACTTACAACATGATTTCAATATATTAAATGACTATTTTATTGAGAATGAATTGTTCATTAGCAAAGAAAAAACAGTACAAATGGATATCACTGTACCAAAAATGAAATTAAAAAAAGAAATCTGGATAAAAAAACATAATGGAAATTGCAAAAATCTGATTGAAATGAATATAATGGGTTGTGAGAAGGACTGTGTTAAAATTGAAAAAAAAATTTCAACAAAATATTTAGGAATAGAAGTAGATATACATTGGAATTTTAGACAACATATTTTGGGACTAATAAAAAAATTAAGACAAATCATACCAAAAATACACAGTATTAAAAATGTACTACAGAAAAAACAAAAAAAAAATCATCTATGATGCATGGATAAGTAGTAACATAAGATATGGTCTGGAGATTTATGGTCATGCACCAGAATATTTGGTAGATAGACTACAAAAAATACAAAATAAGATGGTAAAAATAATGTTTAAAGATAATATTAAAAAAAATACCTTAACTTTATATAAAGAAAATAAAATTATGAAAATAAAGGATCTAAAAAATTTTGTCATATTAACAAAAAATTATTTCTGTAACAAATATAAAAACTATAATAAAATATTAAAAAGAAGTAAGGGAAATAAGGAGAGATTCACTGTACCAAAATGGGCAAATCAGTATGGAAAAAGAAGGAAAGAATGGTATATACGAAAACTATATAATGAATTATCAGAAAATATGTTGCACTATTCAAGACTACAAGATTTAAAAAAAGATCTATCACATAAAATAATTGCAGGAACACCATTAAATACCTAAAAAAAGAATACCAAAAAATTGTAATCTATAAATCTATTAAACAACATTACAGCTGAGCTTCTTGTAATGTATAATAATCTAATTACCAATAACTATTTCATTGTAAACTCATACAAGTTATTTTTGTAACTTCGAGAATTGCATTGCTATTGTAATTGAAAAAAAATAAACATTATTATTATTATTATTATTATTATTATTATTATTATTATATAAAGCTAACGAACTCAATTGAGTTATCTTTATGAAAGTGACCATACTGGTAAAATCAATTATCGAAAGCCGGTAGCATGTAACAGACCTCCGATAGGGCTGGAGCAACTTATAATAAGTAAAAGGAACGGTGAGGTTTTTTTTCCCCCTAGGAACCTTTTTTTTTATTTTTTGGCGTTTGCTTTCTACTTTACTGTTTTTAGGTTTTTTGTTTTTTTTCCTTTTCTGCCCCTTTCCTGGCCTTTTTTTTGCCTCCAGGCCATAAGCATCTATCGGTTCAGAAAAGCAAAATACGGCATTTTTTTTTTTACAAAAGGGGGAAAAAGGTCCTTTTTTCCCGAAAAGAGCAGCGACCATGGCCCCCCCCCCCCCTTTCCCCCGGCACGCCACTGTCGAAAGTCGTATCGAAAAGCGTAAAGCAAAATATGGCATATTTTTTTTTTACAAAACGTTAAGTACATAAAGGTGATCAACTGCATTATATTATTTCCCGTGTAAGATTTTTGTTGATGGCTTATTTCCAATTTATCTTTTACGACTGCTCAGTCTGCAAGTGCATTGATGTGTAGATCTAGGATACACAGGGTGGATAAAAGTCGTGAGTTTCTAAAAAAAATTTAAAAATAAGATTTTTTTCATTTAAATTAATTTCTTTTTTTTTTTTACCAATCTGCATCGTTGGTTATTCATGAATATCATTTTGTTGCATTTTTTACATAGATAATGCCTAGAAAATAAATTTAAATTTTTTGCCAAATTTTGAATTTTGATTTTAAAACACAAGAGGTTAGTTTTAATGAACATTACAGCTGATTTAAATCGAAGTTATTAAGATTATTAAAATATCATTTGATATAAATCACCGATTTAAATCGGCTTGATTTAGATCAATTCAGCCTGAGGAAACGAATGTAGAGGTCGAATTGACGGTCGAATTTTTATTTACATTAGGCATATACTGAACACAAATAAAAAAAAAAAAAGGCCAGCGAAGCACATGGTTCGGTCAATTGTGATGCAATTGACTCACAATTGATGTCATGCAAATTTGTCTCTTTTTCAACTGTCTCCTTCTTCCCCTGTCAGTGTATCAAAATTTTCTAATTTCCATCAGAAAATGATGTCACAAACATCTGCCGCGCCCCCCCCCCCCGATTCTCCCAATTCCTTCGTTACCAATGAAGCAGGAAATAATAATTCGAAAAAATTGGTAATTTCCAGATTTTTACGATCAATTCTTTTTTTTTAATTGGTGGCAAAAACTAAAAAGAAGACATTTACTGCAATCGATAAAAAATTGAAAATTTGAAAATTGTCTTTTTAAACATTTCAAAAGACTAAATTTCTGAAAATGAGTTGTTTTTGTCTGAATACCTGAGGAAGCTAAGGCGGTCACCTGCGGCTCGTGGTGCCCGCCCGGACGCTGGACTTTTATGCGTCCAACTGTGGACCGTTCAGGTGCTATTTAAGTAAGGTCTATGGAAGAGTAAACAAAACCTTCTAACAATAGCGATGGCAACTGTAGAGTGACAATGCATTAAATGGAGTGTTATAAAGATTGGGTTGGAGTACATTAATAATAAGAATTATTCAGGTGTATTGTTTGTACAGGCTTGAGTTTCGGGCCTTAGGGCCGCGTCGGGCAGATGACAGGGTTGGGTTAACGCTCACTAAAACCATGAATTTATAGGGGTTTGGGGAGAATTTCGGATTCTAGAACCCTCCATTCAAACGCCTTAGATTCAAACGCCTTCACGATTCTTGAATTCTTGCTAAAACCCATTGACCCTTTTACCCTTTGAGTTTTGGGTTTGGCAACAATTGAGTGAGTGGCTATTATTAACAACAGTTCTTTTACAATAAGCACAACACAAGTACTTTGTTAGGTTATAAAAATCGTTAGGTTATTATCCCTGACCGAGGATTTGGTGTTTTCTTTACCCTACAAAAATACAAGTAGTATATGAACACCAAACAGGAGTATTACGAATTGGTGTTGGCTTAATTCATAGGCATAATTGCAACTTTACAGGTAAGGTTTCTCATTGTGTGTCTGATATGCCCGAGCATTATTTCAAGTAGAGAGGGAGCACAAGGTGGCAGGGGTTTGCGCCCACCACAGGAGCGGATGCAGCCCCTGCAGCCCCGCATCCCAACAGTGGGTGCAATTCTCTGACAGTACCCCACCCCTCCCTCGACAATTTGTGCCAGGCTCATCCTGTACAGAAAGGTAAAATAACTACAGAAAATGTGTAGAGGCACGCTACCCTTCTTAAAACTCAACAGGCAGTCTAAACTTAACGAAGGTAAGTTAGTCTGGTTTTTCGGATGACATAACACTAAAGAGTGTGCCTACCAAATTAAGGACAGGGAAGAAATCAGCCAGGCGATCCAGACCGGGTTGGAAACACAGGACGATGGGTTTCAGATTCAATGAGGCTACGTAAATACCAAACACGCCGAGCATAATGTTTGGAGCAAGTGGTGGCGCTTAAAGAGTTGACCAGGTCTAAGTCCGAGCGGCTGTCGGAATAAAGGGGAGAGAGGTAGGGTATCATAGAAGATAGCCCCAGCTCGGAGATCATCCCTCGGACCCATTCAAGGTCTTTACAGCACTCGGTCATAGCCATCAGTTCAGCCTCCGCATCATTTTCTGTTTACTGGTTCACCAATTAATGAGGCAACCAGCGAATTTGATGACATGGCCATTAAGACAGCGAGAATCCTTAGTGCTGCCGCATGTGGCATCCAATAAAGCAGAGAAAGAGTCTGCTACCCCCCCCCCCCTCCAGGAAAGAAAAGTCTGTAACGAGCAGTATATTATTTAAGGTACGAACAACGCGTTTCGCAGCCGTCCATTGTAGCTGGGTAGGTCGTGTGTTATACCTAGAAAGGTTAATTATTCAATGGCTAATGTCGGAGCTAGAAATGGAAACTAAGAAAAGAAGCGAGCCCATGAGGGATTATTGGTTTCGATAGGGTGTGGGAGGAGAGGTGATTCGATAGTCATCAATATTCTGAGTTAAGGAGGAAGTTTCAACAGGAGTGTTATCTGTCTTGCCAAAGGAATCAATAATTTTAGTAATGTATGAAGGCTGAGATAAATAAATTCCTGGTCTGACTTTTCCAGGAGGAGGCCAATGTATAATTTGTTCATCGTTTCAACAATGGTTAGATGTTTGCTAATTCCTGCAAAATATTATCTATGAGAGGGTCAGGGGCAGCTTACATTATGTCGTCGACATGGATCCCCATTATAAGAACGTTGCCCCCCCCCCCACCACATGATAGAAAACACAGGGGTCCCATTAGCTCTGGATTAGGCCACACTTAATCAATATACTCATCTCCGTTATTGGCGCAAGCCGTAGAGGGATTTTTAAGGTTGCACACTTTGCCCCCCCCCCCCTTCCCCCCAAGAATTGGGAGAACCCTGGTGGTGGCCATAAATAAATCAAATGGTCGATATCACCATATAAATATTCCCCATGTATGTCTGCTGACCGGAAGGAGTAGCAATGGTAGGCAACTATAGACATCATTAAACACAAGGAGGCTGTTCGCAAAACTGGCGAGGATCCCTTGCCGAAGTCAATTGTGGCTTTGCTGAGCACCCACAGGCGGCTAGAACTTCTGGAGAGAGCAATTTTTGTAAATTTACGGGCGTATACCCATTTGCTGTTCATAACTCGGACGTCACCAGGGAGTTTGTCGACCAGGTCTCAAACCTTCATATCCAGTATTTGCAATTTAGCCTGCATGGCTTGTAAGTGCTCAGGGAATAGACGATCGGTTTCAGGTACAAGTCCTCAATTCCAATTTATTCCTTAATGCTAGGCTAGGGGACCAAGCACAGAGCATCACATATTAGGCATCAGTTCAAGACAAGCTCGTACTGACCCTAAGCCCAGAGAGGTCCAACCGTTTCGTTCGACCTCTCCCCAACAAGTCCTCGATCAAGTGCTGCAGATCAGTATTTATACGATCGCGAACAATAGATCTAGCCTCAGGGTTTACGTCACGTGACGGCGAACTGCATAGGTCCGGTTCCTGCTGGTTTAGCCAGCAGGCACCGTTTATACAAAGGAGCTGGCGCTCTGCCAACTGGCGCACGAGGTGGCAATTGAGAGGGCGCACAGCCACTTCACGTAATAGCAAGGTACACTGCATGGTGCTTGCCATGCAGCGCATCTTGTATTTCATGTTACGCACGTTACATCTCCCCCTCCCTAAGTGTTTGCTTAGGCAAGGAGAGACTTACCTTATATGATACTCATAGCCCACTGCCCTGCAAAAAGTTTAAAAAAAAATTTCATTGAAACAATTTATTCACAAACACTTAAAAACTATACAGAGTTTCACGACTCGTTCACAAAGACCCTTTCCTCGTACCCCTTAGTGGTGGTCGGCGACTAAGACACTTGTAACCTTCGGCCTCCCCACGACAGGGCGCAACCCAGGCTGGTTACCATTCCGTGTAAGTCCGAGACGTCCACCCAACCCTCAACGCACTGCGGGATCCAGGGTGCATCCCTTATCCTACACCTCTCCGCTTCCCGCATTCCTCTTTTCAAGGTGCTACGCTCACGGAAAGCTACGCTCACACATGCACACTG
Source organism: Lithobius niger (assembly GCA_023313725.1). NCBI lineage: Eukaryota > Metazoa > Arthropoda > Chilopoda > Lithobiomorpha > Lithobiidae > Lithobius > Lithobius niger. The sequence goes on along the minus strand of JAHWFP010270662.1, from coordinate 14,506 downwards.
CATTCGTGTTTACGTAGGCCTGACTGTACATTAAGCCAACTGCTTGCAGGATGTGTTAGCAACCCAAATGCAGTCAACCGACTGATGACCCAGTCGATAGCGACCACTATCCAACCTCGCGGCTGGTAGCAACCGACGGTCTGATCCGCATAGGCCTATCGCTGACCTCATGCAAACTTTGACCGTTTTCATCAGTCTTGCCTGTTCGGGGGTTACCTCGTACACGGAACCCATTCTAAATTATAACCCTTGGTTCTTCAAGATACCCCCTTAGGTGTGGACGTCCACGTACCACGTTGTGCCACTTACCAGAACGGGTCTATAAGCCAGCAGCCCGACACAACGCCGACTAGACGGTACCACAGTAGGACGTTCATTCGCCCTTTGTTAGACACGGAGGCCCTTCAGTATCTCCTCAGCACTATAGTAAGATTTTACGTGCCCCCGGACTCTTGCGAGCCCACTGCCGCCTGTTGTAGCCCACACTATAGGGAGCCTATCCCCCTTTATGAGCTAACTTACTCTACACAAATTTCAACAAACGGAATTGTGTGGCGTTTGCAGGTCCACACACAACAAGGCTCCACATAATCCTGTGAATTGTTCTTTTGAATCACACTTGAATGGTTTCTTCAATCGTATGACAAACATCAAAGTTCGTATTAACCCACAAAGCTGGACTTCACCTCCTCTCAGGTGTCTCCTCCTCTTCTGCCCTCATATGGCCAGGGCTCCCAGCCTGCCCGAGAAGCTTCCAATGGATTTCTTTAATGGGCCAAGACCAGACACCCCAACCACACTCCTGCATCTGAAGATTCGACCCCGTCGAGCAAGCCGATCCATCTTCTCCGACGAACTTCCTCTCCCACCTGGCTATGTACACCTCCAAGTCGCACCATGGTTATATATACAGTTCCTCTTCATTCCCTGTACATATTTACACCACGTAGAAATGTCATTTGGATCGTCTCCCGACGTGCGGCTCCACCAGGGTCTTCGTACATGCACCTCAGTGCTTCATGCCTGAACCTTGACGCTTCCATGCGGATGTCTTGCAGGTCAAGCATCTGTACACCGCCTATGTTGCCAACACCTCGTTGTCCTCCCCAAACTCCATTAATCGAAAACCAGTTCGAAGTCCTTTGACTCACACAGTTATATACACACACCACACGAAGTGTCACAACGCACTTCTTCCCACGCAACTTCCGACCACCATGCGTAGTCGGCATCGCTGCACTTCACACAGTCCTATCTGTGCACTGCCACTCTCCAACACCGCACTTGCAGTCCATCTGCACACACCACGAAGTACGTACACTTCCACACAAATCTTCGTCTTCGTTCAGCCGAACAACACCCACACGTGCCTTCCACGTCCTTTAATGACTACCTGGTGGTCCCATCCATCGGTTGTGCCCTCTCGAGCGGACGAGCGAATGGTAGCCACCGTCAAGTTCGTGCAAAGCACGTCCAGCAACCAGTCAGTCAGTGGCCGAGAGAAAAATTTGGCGCTCTCACCACTACTTTCTGTAGTTTACAGAAAAGAGTCTTTTCACCCTTTAACTGTTCACCTGCTGGGAAAGTAACGTTCAAACATTCAGCAGAATTCCGGAATTGCGGTCATCAGGAGTGCCTCTGGTTTCAAGGGGGGTTTGGCTGCCAAGACTCCTACCCTATCACGCATCGAACACTCTACCCCAATCCGTTCATTCAACCTAATTCTTCAATCTATTTTCATAGATTGTGTCCTTAGATCGCCGCAATCACGTGTTGGTAAAGTGCATCTGGACATACGCCACTAGAGCGAGCCCGCAGCTTTGCCCAAACACGCTACGCAGAGCTTGACCTCGCACTGCCATCCCGCATGCGGGCAGAGGTCCTCACAGGAGGTTCTCCCACATTTAAAACGAACTACGGCCGTAGTCCACACGTCACCAAGTCCAGTGACCAGACGCCGAGAGTGACGTACTCTCATTTCGCGTCTTCACGGAATAAACCATTCCGTCGGGATCGTGCTACACGCCTTACATGCCCTACCTCACACTGTAGTTGTCTCACTGACCTAGAAGACCAAACAACTTATCAATGTGTCCGCCACCGAGTTGAACATCACTTGAAACTAAAATAATTCACGTCAGTCTCATGAAAACAACGTTTTCGAACTGCCCCTTAAATTAGTTTCCGTCCGTGTGCCTCACAGCCTGTTTTGAATTGATTCCTTCCGGTCAACCAAAGCTCCGCTATGTGCAACACCGGTGCTTCTCTGCATAGCCACTCTTGAGATTTTCGCCAGGAATGCCTTGCATCAAAGCCTTCGAAAATTTAACCTAGTTTGGATTTTCCTGTCCAAATCATAAGTCTCTTTCGGATCGCCACCGCACATATTCCTGTGTGCAAGATTTGTGAAATCTGCATACAGCGTATATGAGGATGCGATCATCGTTTGTACGCTATAAAAAATGTGTTAGTCAATTTTTGTATGCGACAAACGGGTCAAAATGCGGCAGCCTGTTCACGTTCTTGTTTCCGGTTTGTAGACCTGAACCAGGTTGTGAACTGATGCCTCCTTTTTGGTTGCCAATATTACCGTTCGTAAGTGCAAGCAGTTTTAGCTGCTCCAACTCTTTCGGCCAACTGACAATGGGCGTGACAAGCCCAATTTTGGAACAGAAAAATTGAGTTTGAATCGTAGCCGCGTTTTCTGCTTAATTTTTCATTTTCAAAACCCAAACTTTGGTCTGTTAAATCAGTGGTTACGGCCGCACTGCGCATTTGAATTTTCGGATCCAAATCACAACTTTTTTTTCTCACCTTTTAACCATCCAAAGTTATATCTGTAACAATTCGTAATCCAAAGCCTACTTCCAGCCACTAGATTAACAAATTCTACAGCTCACCATTCCCTGTAATCCATACGACAATGAACCTGCATACATGTGCATATCTTTAGGAGCGAGGGGGGGGGGGGGGGGTTGTATACGTATGACAAATATGCTTTTTTTTTTTTTAGCAATTTGTCACCGTACGTCCCGTCCGTATTCCAGGCAACCATTTCCGGTTCCAGAAACACCCAGAATAAAAAAAAAAACCTACTTTTCCCGAACACAATAAAAAAAATTGCATCCAAGCCAAGTCGCCAATTTGCAGAAATTAGTATGTTCCTTTCGGACTAGCTTCACAAATCGTCAGTTTTTATTTACTCCAGATCGTTGAGTAGTACTCCACCCAACTGCGGAATTAAACAAAGTCTAGCTCAAACTTTGTTTAAAATTCCTTACATTTTGACGTAATACTCTTAGCGGGGACAAGTTCGAATCTGAATAAATCCATTCCGAATCGGAACCCGTCTTCCACACAAGATGTGCCAAAATCTTCCCCATTTTCCGTGATCGAGACAGTATTTCTACTTTCCAAGATCCTTGCCCATTTTTGTGCGTTACTTAAATCCAAGTTTCGCACTACTAATGGTCGTGAAATAGGAGGTTTCCAAGCGTAATCGGTAGTCCCACTTCCGACTCCCAATTTTGCTCTTACAGTCAGAAAAAAAAATTGTCTTCCCCCCTTTTTTTTTTCTCGGTTCTGAAGTTTGTTTTTCGATTTGGGTCTTTTTAATTCCCCAAATCTACTTAAAACTTCAATCCTAAATTTGCGTTATTTTTGCCACAAATTCAAAATTCATAAGTCTACCAGTTTCCGCAAAATTCACAATAATAAGTACGTGGTTCGCTTATTACCGTTTTGCTCAACGTTCAACTTGTAGCCTAAAAGTGCGTTCCTTCACTTTTAAGACTTTTGCAATTTGCGTTTGTGTCGGGTTTTTGTCCCCTTCACTCCGTTATTTGCAAGTTTCTTTATTTTCTTTCCAGAAAAATGGTGATTTTATTTCTGCCAAGTTTTTAGGCCTAGCATTAATAAAACATAGCGTTTTGTGGTTTCTCGACACGCGGTCACAGGACGAGTCCACTAACAGCTCCCAAGTTTAACGTTTTTATTTCCAGAGAAAAAAAAACGGGGTGTTTTCTATTCATGCTAACTGGTTCTGTTTAGCGTAATAAAAAACTGGCTTGCCAACGTTGTCCACGCACGCGGCCACAGGCTGGATCTCGGCTCACCCCCAAGTGTTGTAAATCCCCTAGCAACGGGCTGCGTACCCATTGCCAAGACTTTTCACAACGGTTTTACTTTATTTTTAATTAAAAAAATAAAGTGGGTATTTTCATTGTGGCCTTCGAGCTATTAACTCTTATACCAAATGAAAATGCGGCCCTTCGTGGTTTTACCTACACGAATTGCCCCCAATTAGGTTCACTTTACCATCGGAATTTTTTATCGAATCGGAAGCACCGAAGTGTCGGATTCGAATCCCAAAGGACAAGTTTCCCAAAATAGGCGCCAGAGATTTTTCATGCTTTATTCCATCCCGAAGGTTTGGAAAGCAAGAATTTCCTATCCCGAAGGTTTAGGTAATCCCGGACGGGCCCCCAAAATATGTAAGTGCTCAGGGAATAGACGATCGGTTTCAGGTACAAGTCCTCAATTCCAATTTATTCCTTAATGCTAGGCTAGGGGACCAAGCACAGAGCATCACATATTAGGCATCAGTTCAAGACAAGCTCGTACTGACCCTAAGCCCAGAGAGGTCCAACCGTTTCGTTCGACCTTTCCCCAACAAGTCCTCGATCAAGTGCTGCAGATCAGTATTTATACGATCGCGAACAATAGATCTAGCCTCAGGGTTTACGTCACGTGACGGCGAACTGCATAGGTCCGGTTCCTGCTGGTTTAGCCAGCAGGCACCGTTTATACAAAGGAGCTGGCGCTCTGCCAACTGGCGCACGAGGTGGCAATTGAGAGGGCGCACAGCCACTTCACGTAATAGCAAGGTACACTGCATGGTGCTTGCCATGCAGTGCATCTTGTATTTCATGTTACGCACGTTACAGGCTTTATCCCACATTGCAACGTTACGGTCTGATTGAGTATCTTTATAAGATGTAGGGAGGGGGGACAGGGCATCAGCATTGCGGCAATGATCCCAAATTTCAGTGCATGGCATTCTGGGACGGCCCAGGCGCACCCCGTCGGGGTTGCGTCGGGAATTGAAGGGTCTAACTAGGTAGCGTGGTGTTCGACAATGTATTGGTTTAAGGGGAGTTTGATCGACATGTACCCATTCATTCGGAACATTGTAGGTCCATTCTCCTGAAATTCACTCTCTGTTGTTATTCCGGTGGTTATGAGCTCTAATGCCAGCATCGGCGGGCTTTAATTCTGTCAATATGGATACAATCATAACACTGTTGGGGGCTTGGTTTGTTATTTGAGCCCCTAATTCACACGTACTCGACGGTTGAAAAGGGTTTAAGGGTTCAAATGGGGTGACGTCTAACACTTTGTTTGTCAAAACATTGGATAATATTCTAGGTGTATCATGCTGTGCTACCATAATTTGTGCTACGTCTTCAGAGTGACTCGTCTTGAGGGACATGAGTTCGCCTAGCTTTTTTATTTGCTGAAACGGATCGACCCTAGCGTAATCTTGAATCAATTGGTCCCAGGTCTATTTGGCATACTGTTGACCTTCGATATGCACAATGATGTTGGGTGCTATTATTCTCATCAGCACAAGTTTACATTCAGCATTCTTCTCCTGCCAGTCCGTAATTTCTTGTGGAGTGGCTACTGCTGGGTCAGGTGGTAAATTAATTAACACGTCAGGGGTCCACTGCTTGTCTTCTGCAAGGCAGTGAAAAAGCGTCTTCCAGACTTTAAAGGTTTCAATGCCATTCGTATTGGTATACCCTTGTAGTACTGGTGTGCTGGAGTATTTTTCCGGTTGGTTCTTGCTTGAAACTGTCCAACGTTGTGGGGTGCCCACGATTGTGCCATCCTGGATAGAAAAGGGTGTTTCACTGTATATAACGTGGTCTGCTTGGAGAGGAATATCCTTCTGTTTTTTACCCTTGTACTGGTAAACGTTGTTCGTTGGCTTCTTTCCGTACCGCTTCAGATAGGCTTCGTTATTCCTGAAGGTAAATTACTGCTGGTAGTCTTTACCAGGTGAGATTCTTTTACTTCCCAATTAACATTACCGTTTGCTACTACGACTTGGGCTATCATCTGTGTCACCGGTCGTTGTCGTCAAAGTTACCGTTGACACAGTCAAATCTTTTGTACTAGTAAAACGTCCTAGAACAATACTACCAATGCTACCAGTTGTCAGGTGTAGCTAGGATTATTAGTTGTTGGGGAGGATGCATCATTGGCTGCGATGAATGTATCACTGGTGTGAGAAGCGATTTAGCGTGCTAGCAGCGGCCTCCTAAAAACGTTGGCGTTAGTCGGCGGAAAAAATGGCGGCAACGAAGCGTTACTCGTCTGGCTCACCTTGCTGGGATTTTTTAACGGCCACCTACTAGTTCCATTGTTATCGGCTACGATCAGTTTGCCACTGATTAATAGAAAAGAAAACATAAGAAACGAATGGCACCGCACACTAAATTTAAACCCAACCTAAACGAATATTTTGTCTTGAAAGAGGTTCGACTAGCTCGTATAAAACTGCCGAGCGTAAGCCAAGAGGGGCAGCTGCGCTGGCTTCCCTGCAAGACCGAGTTCAAACGGCCGCAGTTCGGAGGCCCTCTAGTGAGGTTTTTCTGTTTCAACACCAACCGTCAAGCTTCCGATCGCTGACACATTCTTCGTTGTTTTGAATCTCGCGCTGTAATCACACCGAAAGCCTTCTCACGCAAGTTGTACAACCGATGAAGCATGCCGTCTGTTAGAAAGTCGCATCCTCCCCAAACACCTAATAATCCTAGGGTGTAGTACCTGAGGCTCGTGGTGCCTGCCCGGGCGGTGGCTTTTTATGCGTCCAACTGTGGCCAACTCAGGTGCTATTTAAGTAAAGTCCATGGTGGTTTGCATAGGGCGTAACTGTCTAACGGCTTTTCTACCATAGATAACCTGGCAGAGCGTAGTACATTTTCACGCCCTCTAACATCATAGTCTACGGGACCCTTCACAACTTTAAATTGGGTTGGATTCTTGATAAGCACCAGAGTTGAACACAGGCGTTTTCTAAATACGTTCGGAAGTACGTGGATCTTTTTCGAGATCAGAACGTCTCGGTACTATAAGGTGTATCTACATTTAAGAAGTAAGTGAGGTCTGGAAAGAAGAGTTGGTCTTATTTCATTTCTTTTTCTGGTTAAAGGGTCATATCTCTTGAACACTTGATTTGTATTTCACCCGTTAATAGTTGTCACTCCAAGTTGTCATCGTTGATATATCTGTGAACGATTTTCTATGGCCTGCTTTCTTCAGGAATGGAACTTGTTTTACTCACAGGCATGCGTCATGGTCGACGGTAAAAGTTCCGTGGATGCTAGAGAAATTATTCTCAATTCTCGGCTATTCTTCGACTAGTTCAGCTTCGTACTTTTCTACTGTCTGTTTGACAGAAGACATAACTATTTAGTGGGTTGCGCTGTGAAACAGTTCCATCTCTTCATTGTGAATTACAGATGGCGGACGTGACTCCATTTTGTTTTTACTACCATGCTGTAGTTGCCAGGAGTATCGACAAATTCCAACTTTATCCGACGGTATCTTGGGGTAAAAATAATCGCGATGACAACTGTAGAGTGACAATGCATTAAATGGAGTGTTATCAAGATTGGGTTGAAGTACATTATCAATAACAATTATACAGGAATATTGTTTGTGCAGGCTGGAATTTCGGGCTTTGCAACATTGGAGTGAGTGGCTATTATTAACAACGGTTCCTTTACAAAACGCACAACACAAGTACTTGTTAGGTTATGAAAATTGTTAGGTTATTTTCCCCAGCCGAGGATTTGGTCAACAGCCACATCAACATCAACAATTGATCAACATTAGATTTAAACATGCATTAATGAGATTTAACACAAAAAAGTAACTCGGACAAGGACAGTGCCTGATGGCTGAAACCCAATCTTCTAATAAATGTGTATTATGGAGCACCAAATTGCAAACGGAGGCAGTTATTTTCCTATTCCTTAAGCTTTAACTTAAACCAACATTAGTGGGCAGGGAGGGGTGACTGATAGGTGTGGCCAACGTAAATTCAGTTTAGGGGATTGAAACCTGTTTTATTAACATTGGGCCAACAGCAAGTTAAACCACTTGTGTGTACGTATTAATTCCGGAAGTTTGACAAACACTCAAAACAGGGGCTGCCTCCAAGTTCACGAATAGTGATATTCATTTACTGGCATTAAAACAAACATTGTATAGCATAATGAAATGTAGGCTACCGGACTTTATATTTTGTTTGGTAATTGAAAAAAAAAAAAGCTATCACCTGCATTTGAAAAGTTGCTAAAAAAAAACCACCAATTTTTTTGTAGTTCTCCTGAGAACCATTTAATTAATTTTTAGCGACCTGATAATAATTTCCAGCCAACCAAAGCTGTTAACCAAACAAACTTCACACTTAAAGTTTCGACTGCATAGCAGCTATCTACAAGCAGGCATCTCACACGAGTGAAACGTGTGAAATGTTTGGTTAAAGTAAATGTGTTTATGTGCTTTAGAACTCTGGGTGGCTGGAATTAAGTAATTCACAAGATTCCTGAGTTGAGTTGAAGTTTGGCGGGAATCCTTAATAAGTTTTGTTTTGGAGTAGATATTTTTATTTACCAGAAATGGTTAACTTTATTTTGTTAGTCTAATTTCCCCAACGGAGCAATGCAAGACAATGGCTGTAGTCATTAATAATTTAACAAAATGATAAATAAATGAAATATACCTTAGCATATCTGTGTCGCGCCAAGTTAGGCAACAATCATCACAGCAAACATCACATCAATTCAATTGTCGAGGTTGTAAGCCATTGTAGCGCAACGCCATTGCGCCAGTGTCTAATATCCTGAAGAAGAGTTGGGCACAATTCAGGTACTTGGATAAAAATAATAATGCGGTACAAAAGCTTAAATTGTGTTGAAATCGAGAGCAATGACCCACCTGACAAAAATTAACTCGTGTAGGAATAACAGCTAAGCTGCTTTCAATGCAAAATCTGACCCTCAATAACGTTGCAAATGTGTAACTAGCTACTAGCTAGTAGGTAATTCTAGTCCGCTCATCCCCATGTTAATTTCCATAGGGTGATTATTCATCGATTCCGAGATAACGGGAAGGCTTCCAGCTATGAAATTGGACGAATGGCTGCAGTACGATACGAACTGCGTACCTTTTATGGTTTGGAGCCTACGGTTGTAACGGGGATGGTGCGTAAGTACGAAAATATTGTTATAACCATTGTTAGTATTGTCCGCATCGTCTCTCATTAGATGGACCAAATTAAGACAATGACAACGTGTATACTGACGTGCGTGCCTAGAAACCAACTAGTGCATCACGATAAATCTAAACAACGTTGCCAAAGAAACTGTATTCACGTCCAATTCACGAAAAATAAATCAACTTAAAAAAAAAAGCAAAATAAACAAAGCCAAAAACTGGTGAAGACGCCACCAAATTGAGAGTGGTTCGGCCCTTCAAAGGAGTGATATCAACACACCAAAACTAACGAAATAAAACAAATTACAACAAAATTAAAACCAAACCAAAAACCTATAAAGAGGTGACTAAGTTGAGAATGGTTCGGCCTATAGGCAAAAGGTAGTAGCAAAGTGTTGAAAACCTATTTCTTGTTGACGTGGCACTTTATTACACATCTGCACGTTAGTGGAGTTGAGTCTAATACACAATTAAAAAAAAAAGGACTGATATCATATCAAAATCCAAAACTGGTTAAAGGGGCCGCCAAGTTCCGAATGGTTCGGCCCTTCAAAGGAGTGATATCAACACACCAAAACATTCTCCAACTTAATCGCACCGATACAACAATTTATTACTGCATTACCTAAATACGACACGGAGGCCGCCATTGTTTTGCTGGAACACGCAGAAATTAATGCCAACAGATGGTGCTTATTGATTTCGACTCGCAGCCGATTGAGATAGCTGTGTTGGCTGTGAGTAGCTCAAGCATCAGACGGCCTTGACAGTAGTGGCTGGCTAAGGCCGTCAGACGCTTGAGCTACTAACAGCCAACAGAGCTATCTCAATCGGCTGTGAGTCGAAATCGATAAGCACCATCTGTCGGCATTAATTTCTGCGCGTTCCAGCAAAACAATGGTGGTCTCCGTACCGTGTTTTGTTGACGCAGTAATTAAATTGTTGTATTGGACGTACGTAACATATTCCTACTGCATTTCTTGTGTTTAGTTATTGTGTAAGTGACCCAAAAGTAAAACATGTATGTCAAAATGGATTGAATTGCCCTTTAATGTATTCATTGTCTATTACCAGAGATGTGAAAGTTAGTGAGATATCGCATCTTACCTATTCCAAGCCTATGCGGGGCCCCGGCAGTAGTTGAGGCTACTAATACATCTTATGCTTTGCCTTTGTGCTGCTGCAAATGCCAGCATCAGCAGAGGTATTAATTAGTAGTCGCAACTGGTGTCAGGGTTCTGCGTAGGCATGGAAGAGGCTAATCTGATATCTGCGATTACTATGAAAGTTAGCGCTTTGTCAAGGAGGGCTGCCGTAATAACCTGTGTTTTGATTCCTTCTTTTGCGATAGAATAGAAGGTGTCGTCCAGTAAGATTAGAGCTTTTCGAAGACCCAGACGGCAGATGTTAGGCTAACCCTTTTTTGCCCATGCCGAATTGGATGATTTTTTCTTAGTCCTAGAAAAAAATCATCCAGTTCGGCAAGTCCCATATGATAGTTGGGTCAGTCGCAAGATTCGAACTGGCATTCACTTGGTTTGAAAACGAGGACGCTAACCACTGGGCTGTTGCTGCTCGCCTTGCTCGGGGTCCCCGGGGCCACTCATAAAGCTCGCGTTACGCGTTGGGACTTAGTTTTTTGCCGTTCCCTAACCGCCTACCATTGGGCAGTATAGGGTTAGGAGGAAGATACTACCATCAGGGCAGTTGTTTTTTGCCACACGAGGGATGAAACCGTAGTACCCGGAGGAAACCCTCTTGCAACTGGTGGGAAACAACCGGAGAAAATCCTGTACGTATACACTTCCCTTTACCAGGATCAACTACATCACCTGGATATAGTACGTCAAATTATGTAAACCTACCAATTTCTAAACTTTTACTCTTCAGACATTTATTAAAATACAACGTAGCACGAGTAAGAAATTCCCCTCCTCTCCCCCTTTCCGGCCAGCATGTCACTTCTCGAAGCCTGTAATCCCCCTATAATTTCTTTCATATTGTATATATTCTTATTTTAAACTTGTGTGAACATTTTTAAAATCAGTGAAGTGAATGCCATTGTAATTACTTTACTAGTGAAGATACTTTAGAAGGGTGAATCAATATCGTATTTATATCCACGCTAGCGTATTTCTTGTATTGAACTGGTGAGTGAGAAGTTTCTGAGAGTACGCCCTTCAGTAAAAACGTCTTGGATGCAATTGAACGTCAGCCTGATATTGTCTGTATCAGTGGCGGTTATAAACCAACAGTAGCAGTCCCTGTACTCTTTGCCAGTGCCATTATTTTCAGTAATTTTCAAGAATTTATCTCTGATAAAGCACCGGGTTCGAAAATACTCGTCTTCTGGTGGTCCCTCATTGTGCCATAGGTGATAGTGAGAATAGTCAGCAAAGTATTTCCCTATGGACAACCCACTTTTAATTTTTTCTTGTAGTAGATCTTGTTTATTCAGTAACACGAGAAAACGAGTGCCTTTGAATGGCGTGCTGTTCCACAGGGTTTTGAATAAATCGAGTGATGCATTGAGATTGGTTTCAAAATCTTTTGTTTCTCGGGTCTCGAAGTCACTGCAATCTACCACAAACAAAACGGTCTTAATTGTATCTGTCACGTTACGTATCCATTTCCTGCATTTTTGATACTCGTTCAAGTGAACCGGAAGATCCAGCATGCAAAACTGTTTATATCCCAACCAACTGTCGAACGAGAACTTGATTTCTTGCAAAGCTCGTTTTTCTTTAATGTGCAAAATGTCATCGTCAGATGGCCAGTAACCTAGTCTTCTAATGTGTGGAATTTTACCCAGGAAGAATTTAATGGAGTAAAATTGCTGGGCACTCTTAATATTCACGTAGAAATAATCTCGTATACCTTTGTCTTCCACCAAAGAGGTTGCTTGTTGACAGAAGTTCTCATCTTCTTCAGGCGAGGTATTATCCTGCAAAGAACGGATATATTCCAACTTGGATTGGTTTTCTGGATTTTCAAGCTGAATTGACTTGCTGGCCTTCATCAACGTGATGAATTGCTGCGCTGCCTCGTGAATACTTTGATAAATTTCAGCAACTTTTTCCAACTTTTCAGTATCTGTGAATCCACCACCGTACAGTACCTTTACCTGCTTCAGCACGGTCGTTTTCCCCGAGTCCTCAAGACCCACCAGCATCATGTGTTTAGTTATGTTGGATTCTTCACGCCACTCCGAAATCTGCAGGTCAATTTGTTTGCTTCTTACATTGCTCCGTCGTTCGTCACTGCATTTGTAGCAACATCTGAAAGCCATTTTACTTGCATTTGATCACTGCTTATTCAGGTAACAGAAACTAGCAAGGTGCATATTATTAAAAGTGCTGTTCTAGGGAGTCAACCATAATGATCGGCCAAGACAGGCTGAACTTTGGAATGGGAAATTAATGGGCGTTGGCTACCTTACTTCCTGCAGTGGACCGAGCGCTCGCGAAGCTTGTGACGTGATGCCGTTTGTGGAGAAGTGGTAGCACTAGATCACTAATATCCCGTTCACCGTGCAGCTTAACGGCGGTCAGCTTAAACGCCTTCGTTGCTCCGCCATTCCTTCTTCCATGGTCAGTCCACTTCGTATCCTATCTACTCCTATGCTGCCTCTCGTGGCCTCTCTCGCAACGTGGGTTTCGTTTTCGCTTTGCGTTAACGAAAGCGTCCTCTTTCGCTAAAATACGTTGTGACGTCGTCGTGAAACGTCACTCGCTTAACCTTGGAATCTAAATGAAGTTGCGACAACTCGGTCAGAGGATGTTTATCTTGGTATCAGATCCGTTAACTTTATCAGTTGTCGTAGCAACTGCATCCGTTTTAACCCTACATGAACACACACACACACACACACGAGGCTGTAAACGGGAACTGAAAAGTGCCACACAAATTATAGTTTCTTACCTCAAACCTTTTTTATAATTCATTTTAGAAAGAACATGCAAGGCTAAATGAAGTTAACAGAATTTATTTATGCATGGCCAGTTTCCTTATAAAAAGAGTAAACAAATTCGTAATTCTGATCACAAATCTAAACACAAGCTATAGTTTGTTCCACATTATGTTTTCAGAAAACTGACTGTATGATGCCACGTTTCCTTGCACTACGAATGCAAAAACCTGTGAATATCGCACTTGAGAGTCTACACTTTTACTGTTACAGTCTACGAGTGGGATATTTACATGTTTTTTGTACTCGTAGCGGCAGGAAACATGGCGTCATACAGTCAGTTTTCTGAAAGCATAATGTGGAACAAACTCTCGTTTTGTCACTACCAACGTGATGATTTTTTAGGGAGCACGAACCCAAACTGGGTTATCTATCATGCAACAATAGATCAGTTTCCGATTAAACACGCTTAATCGTTTCGTAGTAGACTAAACCATGCGCAACGGCTGTTTGCCGTGACGTCACCATGAGTTAGCCAATGACGAACGAGAACAACGGCTGTATGGCCGTCTGATTGGACTAGCCCAGTCACGTGATATGCATCACAGCAAACAGCCATGGCGTGTGGTATAGTTGTTGTAAAAAGGATGCTTGCTAGGAGACCACGCCTTCTTTTTTGTTCTTTTGCTTACCGTTAAGTCGCCTTAAACAGACCTGACAAAGTTACGGCCCACCCTCCTTAAATCCTCATTAGGGAGGTCGACCGTCCTAAGTGAAGCTACTTAGTTATTATTAATAAACTGAAAATTCAGTTTAATATTCCTTATTTCTTAGCTAATTTCGACCAACAAATTCCTTGTTTTTTTTTTCTATAATTTTGTATGTAAACGTCCTTATTTCCAACTCTTTTCTTTATAAAACCCATTACAATCTCTGCCTGTCATTTTTGTCGCCAATCTAAGGTCAAGTAATATATGAAAAATTCACGACATGTGTCGGGAAAATGTTCTTTATGGAAAAAAAAAGACCAACTTCGTTATTTCGTCTTATCACTTCACTCGTTAGTCGCGTCGTTCCCATGTTCGTTATTTATCCCATAGCTGAAGGGTTTGCAACGCAGATTCGCGTGTTGGAAGTTACCTAATTCAACCCAAGTATTTGTCAGAATGGTACTGGATGTGTGTGGTGCACACTTGGATGAGGTATGATGTGTAATAAATCTTATCAGAATGGGTCCTCTCCGTCGTGAGCTAATCGCGACGCAGTTGAAAGCTATGCAAAAACCTGAATATGACTCTCTCTCTCTCT